>MU604057.1:1998-12496 GCA_025201845.1 Martensiomyces pterosporus | reverse complement strand
TGAGCGGTGGGCAGTTGTGCCGCTTGTTATCCGACCAGAAGCACACAGCAGCTGCCTTGTGGTGTATCGGCGGATCATGGCAGCAGACAGAACATGACGGCTGATCCAGCAGAGCATGCATTGGCACACATTGGCGTTGGCGCCAGCTGTGTAGGGTGGATTGGAACGTAGTGGCCAATGCCGCCAGATTGCCGAGCCAGGAGCCAGCTCGCTGCTGGTCTCATCGTGGCTTGGCTGTTCCCAGGTGACATCTGCGCCCAAGCGGCCAATCAGAGCGGCAAGCGCTCCGTGCGCCTGCATTTTCCCTCTGCTTTTTAGTAAGCCTAACCGCCATATCTGGTGCGCATTGGTCAAAAGAGCCGCTGCTCTGCTGCCTCTGCGCGTTTCGCCGCTTTGCTTTGCTCTTCCTTCTGCCTCTCGCATTGCTAGCTGCTTCTTAACCACACACGCCCATACAGCTGTGCATTTGGGGAAATGGCTGCTGCGCACACAGAGATTCTGCGGCTGTACCGCCACTCGCTCAAGGCGGCACAGCAATTCGAGACATACAACTTCCGCAAGTACTTTTATCGGAGAACCCGCGACAGGTTCCGCAGTGCCAGCGCGCTCAGCGATCCACAGGCTATTGACAAGGCGCTCGAGGAGGCGCGGGCAGAGCTCGTGGTTGCCAAGCGCCAGGGAGCGCTCAACAGGATGTTTGCACACAACCGCACTGTCATCGAGTCTGACCCGCAGTACGCCAGCGGAACCCGCCGCTTTGCCGAGTAAAAGGCAGCAGCAGCCTGGCTTATTAGAGTATGGCTGCGCTCACAGCACAGCTACCACTCTTCCCCCATCAAACAGCGAGGATGGAGGCGGAAAAGGCTTGGCGCCAGACCCACATGACGTGACCTGCTCTTTCCGATATGAACACTGTCTGCCAATGGCCACCAAGCATGTCGTTGCTCACAAAGAGCAAGCAGACCCTTGCGCTGTCTTCTCAAAACGCGCTTCTCTCTACTTTGCCCTTTTCAGCCTTTTGTGAAAGAATATACGCCTCGCTCTCTTCTTGTATTTTTTATTCTTGCTAATTTGTACCTCTGGCTGGCCTTGGCATTACTCATGGCGTCGACGTATCGCAAGCCCGCGTTCGACGAGGAGGCTCCACCAGATTACACGCCTTTTCCTAGGCCCGAGGAGCAGTCAATAGACGCTGGTGCTGGTGCGCCGATAGTCCGAACCGTGCCCCCGCATCTCGTTATCAATCCATCAGACCCGCGGAGCCAATTTGCGCACCAGTATTTCCGCGGCCCAAATTCAAGCCAATTGGAACGGCCACAAGCAGCTCCATCTGGCCCTATTCCTTACAACCCCCATTCTCAGGGACAAATAAACGGCGGGTACGAGCAGCTGGAAACGCCGAATGTACTGACGCCGGCCGAATACGCCGAGCACGAGCCACCAGAAAATGCTACGTCACAGCATGACACCAGTCGATACGATGAGAATCCGCTGTACAGACCTGTTACTGCAAATCCTCCTGTCTCCCATCCCACAGCCGGCCCCACAGCAGCGACTACTAGCTACTCCTCGCTGCGCAGCAACCCGACGTCGCTTCGAATAGTAAACAACCCGCCGACTAATAGGCACAATGCACCGCCATTGCGCGGCGGATATTATGGACAGCAGAATCCACTGCCTGGCAGCTATCCTGGCCAAATCAACCCTTTCGGCAGCATGCCGGGGGCAATCTCTGCGACGACGTACAGCGTGTGTCCGACGTGCAGGAACTCCGGGTGGGTGCGTGCTAGTGTGCCCTGCACCTGCGTGGCCGGCGTGGTTGCGAGAGAGTCATATATGCGGCCACAGCACCGGTCGCTGTTTGGCCTGATCGACGATGTGCTGAATCCACAGTCCCACATATATGTACCAACAGTCCCACCCGCGCCAACCAGCTACTACCGACCGGCTCCACCACAAAATCCGCAAGAACCCTACTTCCTCCAATACGTGCCTGGTCCAGGTACTATGTGTCCTAATTGCATGGGTAAGTGCCATCTACAACACTGGGCGAGCAGCTGACAGCGCCTCTTCCACCCAACCCGCCGTTTTCTGGTACCATGCATGTCGCTGTGCTCCCTTGCTCACACATGCGAAAAGCCCACCTTCACTGCTAATTTCACATGTCTGCCGCCGCGCGGGCTGGCTCTTACGCATGCCTTTTGTAGGTCAGTCTTATTTCCGTAATCCGCAAGCAAGAGGCCTCCCTGTTACACGCGAGATGGAAAGGCACTTTAATGGACACCCACCGCCGCCGTGCAGCGTGTGCTGCGACCGCGGCCGTATACAATAAGCGGCAAACATTGTTCCGATACAAGTATGAATATGTGATGGTACGATTTAAACGCAAAATGAAACATGAATCATGTGCATTGGTTAGAGTAGATAAAAGAAAGGAAAGCTGGCCTAAGCACTGGCCTGACGCCTTGCTGTGCCAATCTGACACGAGTTGACTTTGGTCGCAAACTGCAGCGAGCACAGCGATTCCTGTGTGCTGCTGGGGCTCGGGTTGACGCACACAAACATGAGCGTCTTTGAGTTTCCGGCACCAAGCGACTCTTGGAGCAAATGTGTAAGCTTGGAGTTTCTGTAAGGGACATGGCGACTGCCCTTTGCCAGTGCGGCAATGACATCGCCCAGGCAAGCCAGCGACTTGTTGATGGCCTGTGTCTCCTTCAGCCGCTCGCCCCGCGACCCAGAGCTTGATAGCCGCTCAGAGCCAGCCAGGTCAATGAGATTGAGAACACCCGAGGATGACTCGCCAGTCAGGCTGTTCCTGCCGTGGAGGTGCAGTGTGAACACGCTGTGAGAGCGCGATGACCGCTCGTTGCAGTTTGTAGCAGCCACAGTACGGTTGTCGGCTGCGCGGGCCAAAAGCCAGTGAACGCGCTCGGCGCTATCAACCTTGACCGTTGTGACATTCTTCACCCGCGTATGCCCCTCGCTGTCCTGGTAGATGTCCAGCTTTGTTGGCTGCTTGTCGCCTCCAGGCGACGTGCGGCCGCTGGGCGCAAGAAGATCCTGCAGAGTCTCGTTGTAGATCTCGAGGAACTGGCCCTCAAGCGTGTACTCCCAACCGCGCTCGGCCAGCTTGCTGGTGTTTTCGTAGATCTGCTTGACAGAGCGAGGAATGATGCCCAGAACAGCCTCGCTCATGTCGGCAGAGGAGATGCTATCGGGACCCTGCATGGTGTGCGTCTTTCCGCTGCCAGTCTGGCCATAGGCGAAGATGCAGACAGGATATCCGTCAAGTGCCGACTGGATCAGCTGCGAGACCTCGTCAAACACGGCATCCTGCGTCGAGTCAGACGCAAACACGCGATCGAACTTGAATGGGAATGTTTTGGATGTCGCCTTGCCCATCGCGCTCTCCGACGATTGTACGAGCTCAATCTCGTCGCTATTGTCGCACTCGGGGAAAGAAATAGGCAGCGCCTCAGCCATCTCCTTCTCCTTACCCAGCAGCGGACGAACACGGCAAAAGACGCGAATGTTTCCCTTGAGCTCCTGGATCGTGTTGTGCAGCTGCCGGCGCATAGTCTCCTCCTTGCGAAGCTTGGCTTCCAGCTCGTCGATAGTGTGGTTGCGCGCAGCTACACTCTCTTCGAGCTCTGCAATGCGAATTTCGCGCTCATTCACCACATCCTCGAGGTTCTCAAGCTTGGCCTTCAGGTTGCGATAGCTGCTCTCAAGCTCCAGCTGGTCGCTGGCCTGCTTGGAGATTGTAGCATCCAGCCGAACACACTCGTCTTTCTTCGACTGCAAGCTGGTCTTCGTTTCGTCAAGGGTCGCGTTGAGCTCAGCGATAGTTTTCCCCAGCACTCGCTGCTCATCCTGCATCCGCTCAGCCTCTCTCTTGAACTTGCGGTTCATATCGTCGACCTCATCCTCATGCCTCCGCTTTTGCTCTTGCAGCTGGAGCGCGCCCTGGTCAATCGCGCCCTTAAGCGACTTGATCTGCTTTTCAGACTCGTCGACCTTGGCTCCAAGGATCTGCTTGTCAAACTCTAGCTGTGACATCTGAGTAGAGTGGTGTTCGAGCTCGACGCTAAGCAGCTTCTTCTTCTTGCGCGTCGTCCTGTTTTTCATTATCATGTATTCTGAGAATGCCTCGAGGTCCTTGAGGCGCCCGTTGTAGTCGTACTCTGAGCGCTTGTGAAGCATTGGTGGCGGCCCAAGCTCTTCATCCTCCTCGTCTTCGTCATCATCCTCGTCTTCTTCCGCGTCGCCGTTTCCAGCAGCTTGAGCACCATTTCTCAAAAGCGAGCTTCCGTTAGCCGCTTGTAACCCAGCAGCACTGCCTTTAGCAGGCTGATTCCCTGCACCTGCTGAACGGCTGTTGAATGATGGGGGTGCTGCGCCTCTTGAGCGCACAGATGCATCAACTTTCCTGCGCTTGACGCTATCGGGCGGTGGCATGTTCCTGGCGTGTGCATTTTTGTTGGTAGCAGCTCTGCCTGCGTTCGCACGGCCATGAGTCACAGATGTTCTTGCTGCTGGAACCCTTCCAAGTGCTGTGGGCTTCGTTGAGTTCCGTGAGGCAACACGGGAAACAGCGCCTGCTTTGCTGGAGGCACCAGCTGCTACTGCTGCCATGGCGGGCGGTTTAGCACCAGCATGCGGCGCAGGGCTGCGTGCCTGCTTGGGTGTCACTTTGAACCCCTGCGAGGAACGACGTCCAGCATGGACCGTCTCCACCTCCTGTTTGCTTGTCCTTGACACCGGCGCCTTCACTGGACGGGTGGTGATATTCCGCGCTGCTCCTGCTCCTGCTGCTGATGGAGGTCGAATGCTGAGTTCCTGCGCATCCCCAGGCGCCTTTCGCTTTCCACTGATGCCTGAGCCCACTGTGCGGGAGAGATCTGTCGGCGGCTTAAGGCCACCTATCTTGCTGGGCTGCTTTAGGAGCGATCCCGGCGGTCTTATCCCAGTGGTCTACAACTCCACAAAAATGGCAACGCAAGCTGTAGTATTAGCAGCACAAGTAGTAGTTGGCAGTGGTAGTTTTGCTACTGGGAATTTCAGGGTGCACACCACTATTCGTCGCCCTAGCTGCTTCTTTTTCGCCTACCATTTCCCAAGTATGTCGAGGTAGATAAAAAGTGCCTTGCTGCTGTATAAAATGAAATAGAAAATACTGGCAATCAATAGAGAAAACAAAAGAGAGACATGAGACATGGAAACTGCACACATTTGTCTATGCTGCTCGCTGTTTGTTTTCCTCCCACCGCTTCGGCTTTATTGTAAACAAACGAACGTGCAATTTATTTATTTATTTTAATCGAATCAGTGCTGATCAGAGCTTGAGAAACAAACGAAACCACGGAGAAACAAGAGAAGAGCGGCGGGTGTATTTCGGCGTCATCGCTTTTGGAACCCGTACTTTTTTCGCTCGTAAAAGAGATCTGTTCTTGCCGTGCCCAAGTTTACAATCTTTGGGCACCCGTCCCGGTCCTTTTCTAGCCCCACGCATTCCTTACAGTAGTATGCATCAGAGATTCCCCGGCCATCGCAGACGATGCAGCGGCCCTTGTAGCTTCCGTAGTTGCACTCGTCGCAGATGTGGACCAGCTTGGCTGGACGAACGAGCGAGTCGCAGATCACGCATTTGCCGTCGCACTTCTCGCATAGGCGACCGATAGCGATGCCTGGTAACCGGCGACAGAATATGAGATCCGGGTGGTGTCTGGCCATTTGATATGCCGGTGCTCGTATTTAAAATGCGAGAATAGGAGTAGGTAGACAAACATAAGTGGCTTGGCCCGGATGCAGGTACAGTTCTGAGGATATATACGACCGAGCATATACGATTATATTATATATAAATGAGCGGTGTCATCTCGTGATCTAAAGCGGATCAGTCGTCGGAATAGTAGCTGTCTGGCTCTGACGCACCAGAAACAATCTCGAAATACCCGGCTTCGCTTGCAGCCTGTGCACCTTCGGTGGTCCTTTGCCCAGCCACTATTGCGTTCTTCCTGTACTCGCGAATCCCCTTTAGCGCCTGCTGGTAGTCATCTTCAGCCTGGTCTAGGGGAATCGTGTCAACGGTGCTATACGCAGAGCTGAAAGGGCCAGGGAACACTACCTCGCAGGTGCTGTTGCCCGCCTGTTCCTTCGACGACACCAGCGGGTTCTTTTTATGTCTGCGTGTCCCGCCCAGCTGTGGCAAAGGAGACTTGACCTGGAAGTTGCTCAGTTCAGGCAGTGGCATTGTGAACCGTGGCAATTATAAAAAGGAGAAACAGGTAGGCAAAGGACGGGTATGGCCATACAAACAGCTGGTGTAATGCATCTCCAATACAAAGCCACATGCAGCCCTGAAAACACATATATGGGTCAGCCACCATTCTAGACGCTAACCCCTGGACAAGATGCGGATAGTAATAGCACCGCCTTAGCACGACGACCCATTTGTGCGCTGGCGTTTTGCTACGTTCTGTACCAGTTCGAACTCGTCTGTCGCGCTTGGTTTGGCCTTGTCCATGCCGACAGCTACGTCGACGCTGCTCTGGTTTTGCTTTGTGCTCTCAGTTCGGCTGGGCACCCTCGACTTTCTGGCAGCACGCGCTTTCTCAAGCAGCTTTCCGTTCACGCACCAGACAGGCCGTGTGGAAGGTGGCCGCTTTTCTTTTACAGCATGCTCGTGAATCAGCCGCTCGATATGCCTTTTCGACGCATCGGGTATCCGCGATTTTATCTCGTCAACAAGACGCAAGACACCCAGCGGCGAACCATGGACAATGCCGACAAGAGTAAACAGCTCGTCCTCCGTGATCTCCTTGGCTTTACGGCCAGCGGCAGCGGTGGCTGACTCATCTCCCTTTGATGCATTGTCGTCATCTGCGCCTTTCTTGCTTGTAAGCGCTGCTTGTGACTTGATGCTGACACATGAAGGCATGCATGAATCGATGCAAGAGATTGTGAGGGCGCTTAGTATGCTAGCTTTAGAATCGTCAGGCAACGTGGACCTGCTGGTTCTCCATGCTAGGCCAACAACGATCGGCGTAAGGGGCACCACCTTCCTTCGTCGTTGCTGTTGCTCACGCTGCTCGTGCCGCTCATCCTTGCCCATATCATCGTCTGTGTGGTGCAGCACTGCGCGGCGCCTACGGGATGATCTAGCTTTCACGCGCTGCACTACTGATGCCGCTATAGAATTGTCTTTTGTGTCATTTGTTGCCTCACGCTCGTCGACGTCCATGGCCTCTGCCGAGACTTCCTCGTCAGGGTTTATTTCTTCCATCACCTCGTCCTCGGAATTGAACTCGGACTCGGTGTCAGAGTCAGACCCAGAGTCAGAGTCCAAACCAATCGCCCCAGGGGATGCTCGGCTAAGAGAGCTTATGCCAGTGTCATCGTCGCCAACAATAAACCCAAGAGTGTTATTTTCGTCAAAGTCTTCGTCGTCGTCATCGTCATCATCGTCGTCGTCATCGTCGTCGCCCTCCTCATCCTCATCGTCCTCACTCTTGAGCTCTTCACCTTCCTCGTCTTCCTCGATCTCCCACCCTGCGTCACTGTCGACGTCGTAGTCTAAAGCATCGGTGTCCTGCGCAAATGGCCGCCGGGCACTCACATTGCTAAGTGCTCGGGTCCATGTGCCCCAGTAGTCAGGCCGGCGACTCCCAAAGAAGTGGATGAGCTTCATAGGCTGTTCCCGAAGCTGCAGCAAATGGAGCTCTGCGTCATCCAGATCCACTCCATCGCATACTGGCGGCATTGCTTTGGTTGGCTTGTGCACAGCATCTTTGGGAGTCGATTTGAGCTCACGCAACAGCTGGGAGATGCTGGGTTCGGCGTTGTTGTCCAGAGGGGACTGTGACGCCTGCAGCACTCTGTCGATGTTGTGTGGGTCAAACGACGCTGGCGTTGTATATCCGTACATGCTTGTGTTGTGCCGTAGGTGGAATGGATGGAATCTTGCCTCGTACCCGCCCTTTGACTCGACAGCTTCAGTCTCAGACGGCAGTTTCTTATCCTTCTCTGCGACCCTTTCAGTTACAAAAAAGGTCTGCAGTCTCTTTTGCCCACGCAACAGGTGGTGCTGGGCCTTCTTTGGAGAAGCTGGTGCTGTGCCTGCTTTGCTTGAGGTCCGCTTATCACCTGCAGCTGCATTTCCTACAGCATCAGACCTCTTCTCGGGGCCAGGCTGGCCGCTCTTTATGGCTGTTGCTGCTGCTCCTGCCGCATGAGATTTGGCGCTTAACTTCTTCAGGGTGCCGCTCAAGATCTGCTGCTGTATACTCGTTTCCAAGGATTTGAACCACCGAGCGCATTCTTCGCGTGCATCCTTTCGCCGCAATCTCCGCTTGCGCACGATGTCACAAACATCTTCTGGCAATAAAGACAGGTCGTTGACTTCCCAGCGCAATATTGACAGGCTCTACTTGAGTACATAAAAAGAGCGCATGTGGATAAAGATATGGGCTTAAACGAGTGGACTGCATATTGGGTGCGTGTCCCTTGCAAAGACAGCAAACACAGCTGGGGTTACTTACATGTGGTGTATCTTCGAGTCCGGCACTGCAGCACTCATTCAAGATGCTGAGCGGGACACCGTAGTTCGTTTGAGCTGCTATTTCTTTGATCGTGCTCTCGACTGCGCCAGGGGCAATTATGTCTACGAGATAAGCAGTACTCAGGGGATAATGCCGTTTAGTATCGCACGTGTGGCGCCTAGAACGATGCAGCGCTTGTAGAAGTGGCAATGAACAAAAGTCAGACGAGCAGGAATGCACAATGCACGTACCCGAGTTGCTAGAGCTGTCTTCGCCAAACACTACCGGACAGAGTTGAGCTTCGACTGACTTGACAAGCGCAGCGATCGCGTTATCTCTTTCCTGGACCATCATGGCAACAAGCGAGTGGTGTTCTGCTGGTATGGAAGATAGTGGCAAGCCGTCTCCTCCGTCCCGCTTGAGCTGGGCAATGAGCTGGTGGAACTTGAAAACTGCTGCGACCACAGAGGGGTGTCTCTCTAGCCCAAGCTTCTTTTCAGAGAACACCAGCTTGCCATTCTTAAACGCTGTGAGAGGTGCGGCTGTTGTCTGGACACTCTTTGCACCAGTCGCACTTGCATTGTCTCCCTTGGTGTCTTCACCTGCTTGCTTTTTCCGCCTCTTTCGGTCATTCTTGCTGTGCCTGCCTGCAGCGGCTTCAGCTACATCCATGCATAAAACCAGTGTGTGAAGGTGTTAGTATTCCCATGCCTGCTGCGCTCCTTCGCGACTTGTGCAATGAAATAGGTTTGCCGGTTGTCACATACAGCAAGTGCTGCTTTACGCACCATGGGGCTTGGCATCGGCGCCCTTGTCGGCTTTGTCGCTGCTAGGCTCCACTGCTTTTGCACCAGAACCTAAATGAGCGCAGAAGGAAGCATATGCATTCGAATTAGCGATGCGACTGAGTCTGCCAATGCGCAGTTCACTGCAGCTGTCCGGCGATACTGACCCTCTTTCGAGTCCTGGCGGCCAAAGAACCGCATAAGCGAGGACGCCTTTTTCTGTTTCCCAGCGCGTTGCCTGTCAGTATTTGTCATTTGCATACAGTGCATATAGACATGAAAAGTTTGGATATCAAGCTGAAAAAGAAGGACTTAACACGGAATCTCACGACTCATGTTCAAAAAGGAAAGCGCGAGCTTAATGTAAACGAAAACCCGTTGTTGTGGCTAGCAGGCTCTGCTGATGGTCGCTAATCAAGCGATTAATTACACGTAAAACGCCTCAAGCGCGTCAAAGCTTGTGCTCCCCTTGCGACACTCCCAGCGCAATATTTGCGCATGGTAGCTATGGCCTGCCCGGTGATGTGGATGTGCACAAAGCGAGACTGAGATAGTTAACTAGTGAGACAAAGATAGCAAATAAGACGATAGATGCGCTGACACTAGTCACTTTTAGACGCAGAGTAGCTTGGCGCTGGAGGAGGGCCCAGATACCCGGGAGTCTGCATCATGCTTGGAATTAAGTGCCCCTTGTCACGCACACCGAGTACACATTTCAGGCCGTCAAACCCCATGAACTAACCATTAAAAGCTGCAAATGAACCCTAGGCAGCATATACCAATACATTTGCTCACCCTCGCATATCTCGAGCTGCTTATTGTCTAAATGTACGAGCGTCTACTCGGAAGAGATATATTGTTCTGCCGGCCAATGACAGATTTATCTGTCAAACACCCTACCCAGATATACCTATGGAACTAATACATGTATGGAACAATTGCTAATAAACAATCTACAATAGGTTTCTATTGAGGAGAATGACGGCGAACATATTAGAGCTTATCCAACAAAGTCGTTGGTGGCGGAATCGTGGACGGTGTCACTTGCAACGTGGGCTTCCTTGTTGTTGGCGAACACGGTGGTGTCATGGAAGTCGGCGCGGTTGGTGGTGCGGTCGAACTGGCGGTTGAAGTCAAGGGCTGCAGGGAATCCATAGGCATATGCACCATAGC
>MU604056.1:0-42853 GCA_025201845.1 Martensiomyces pterosporus | reverse complement strand
ACAGCAGCAGAGGAGGCATTGGTGTATGCATAGGAGCGGCAGTGGGTGTAGTTTTCTGGGGGACAGAAGTTCCAGTTGGAAGCGATTTCTTGGTGTAGTTGGTTATCACGTCTGCCTAACACGCAGACGGTCGCCAGTTCGAACCTGGCAGAAATCACTCCCTCCCTTTTTCTTTTTGCCTCTCATTGGTGCTTTCTTTGTTTTGCTTGGTGTTCAAAGGTGTACTATTGATGTGAGCCGCTGAGCTGGCTCTCTCCCCTTTTGGAGTCCGCCAAGGCGCAGAAGTTCTCCTGGCATAAAAGCAGGGAGGCCGCCAAGGCGCAGAAGTTCTCCTGGCATAAAAGCAGGGAGGCCGCCGCAGTAGAGTAGTGGTTTCCTTGTTAGCAATACATCTATTTACAAGCACACCCTTGCAGTTTACACGGCCACCCTGCCTCATGTTCTAACAGTACTAGGCTCTACGTTATACGGCGTTTATTCTGGCTCCCAATAGCGTTACAACACACGATTAATTTCGTTAAGAATATGCTCAAGCATCTCTTGCTCCTCGCTACCAACGAGCCGCTGCCAGAGCTTTGCTACTTCTCCAAGCTCACCTAGTTCGCTGGCCCACGAAATCTCGCGCTCAGCATGAACAGCTCGACGCTCCTTCATGACCTGAATCTCGTCGGCTGCACGCTGCTGCTTCACGTCTCCGACTTTTGACGAATTCGCGTATTCTCCGTGTATTGCAGTGTCAACGTTGAGCAGAGCATCGATGAGCACACGTCGATCACGCTCAATCAGGAGCAAGCGGCGAACCACGCTGATCTGGCGCAAAAGGAGGTTCGTCAGCCGCCGGTGAATGCTGATGTTGCGATATCTAAAGCCGTTGTTGCCATGTGCTGTGATAGTATTGGTGGCGCCAAGTGGTTCGACAAGGGACAGGAACCGCCGCAAGTCGCTGTACTGCCGTCCAACAAGCATGCACGGTAAATAGTCGCTGACGTGGATGTTGTTAAACTTGAACCCGGCGACCTCGAGATCATGCCACTGACGAGCAACGATTGATGCAATGCCTTGTGCAGTCTCCTGGGTGAAGTTGCCATCGCTGTTAATATACGACTTCGTGTTGTCGTTGTCAACAGTGTTGTCACTCTCCAATAGCTCGTCTTTGGCGAGATTCTTTGCACCATCAGGCACCCAGTAGCCGAAATCAACAAACGGGCTGTCCCATTTGGCGGCCGTCAGCCGGGGTGCTTCGTATCGCTGCTTGACGCAGAACTCAAAGTCAGTGTATGCCCGCCTGTCCAGCTCATTCTCCAAGCAGGCCACGAGTTCAGCACGTCGAATCATCCTTGCGGAAAACGCGTGCACTGCCGTGTCGTTTTTATTCTTGGGGCTGGTTGCTTCAAGCTGTTGTGCCAGCTGCTGCTTTTGCTGTCGGCGCCTATTCAACGCATCTGTAATCTCGGTCGGGTATAGCGGCATGAAAAAGTATCGACTTAGCGTCGATTTTTTCTCCATGGCACGCTGCGCACCGATCGACACTTTGGCCGTCCGCAAAAGTAGTGTCCATGCTGGCAGATGGAACTGCGCCGTATAGCTCAGTGTCTTTGACAGAATACCGCCTTCACGCGCGTTCCAGTGCACAACAGGGAAGTTTTTGATCAAGCGGTCCCAGGTTGCTAGCGCACGCATCGGCCGGTGTGCCTTGCTGTAGACCTTCAGCATAGCAATATATACAATGGGGTCGAGGTTGACAAAGCTGCTAGTCCGCAGCCTCTCCATCTGTGTGTTCTCGCCCAGTTCGACCGTGTTCAGCAGTTCTGGCCAGTCCTGGCGGTTAGGGTCTTCGGCGTAGATATCTAGCGAGTCTGGCGACGTTATCTGGATGTTATCTTGTGCTATTTGGCTGCTGTTGTTTTCGTGGGATTTGTGTTGCACCTGAGCCCACTCTTGCTCCTGCGCAACCTGGTTGAACACCAGCTCAGCGCTACCGACCTTCTTGGCTATTCCGAACGCGCATATCAAAATGGTGTAAATGACCAGATCGGGTGCTATGCCAACGCGAATCATCTCGTTAAACACGCGCGTGCAGTTACCAAGATCCTTAGCCAGCGCATACGAGTGCATCAGTATGGAGAACGTGTACACGTCGGGCTTGACGCCCAGCCGAATCATATGCTCGTACATCTGCATCGCCTTGCGGCCGTCGCCATAGTAGAGACTACCAATGATCATGTAGTTGAATGGTCGCGCGGGGATGCGGTTGGCTGGCAAAAGCGTGTTGTCGAGGAGATAGCGAAGCTCGGCCTCGGCTTGCTCCATGTTCCCGCAGGCGACGTGTGCTTCGATAATAGCAATGTTGAGGTTCAGTCCAGGGCGGATTACGCTGTGGGGGTTGCGCAGATTGTTGACTATCGATGCTGCTCTTTCAATCCAGCCGTTGTACGCATACGCCTGTACTAGAAGCAGGTAGTGCTGCTGAGTAGGGAACTGCCCCATTTCCAAAAGCTCGTCGAACGCTGCTTGCACGCCAACTACATCGCCGTGGTTAACTAGCGACCGCATCCACAGCGAATAAAGCGGGAGCGACAGCGGCATCTTTAATGTCTCGCGCAGGTAGGCATGCACGGTGTCAAACAGATCGAGCGCTTGCTCGCGCAGAAATCCACGCATGACGAGCTCTAGTATGCTATATGATGGCTGCAGATTGAGGGCAGCCATCTCTCGTAGCGCCCTCACAACTCCAGGAAGGTTTTTGGCACGAAGATGCGTTTGGATCATCTGCGAGAATGCCCGCAACATAGACTCAGCTTCTGTTCTGCTTGCCGCCTGCACGTCCTCCGCACCTGCCGTGTCGTCGCTCTGCTCTTGCTTTTGCCCATCTCTCCTGCTGCTACGACTGTCATCAGATTCAATGAGCAAGCGCTTGGTCAAGCGCTCGATGGTCGCAGTGTCCTCTGGCCTGTTGTACACCTTGAGAAGTGCATTGGCGAATTTGTCCACGGGGACCCGTTTTTCGTAAATGTGGTCCCAGCCACGCAGAAGCATCAGTGCCTCCTGCTCACGGTTCTCCTGTATGTAGTACTGGAGAAGCGGCGCAATACACTCAACGTCAGCTTTTAGGCTGGAAGCTTGTCGCCGAGCCCACTCTTTGAATTTCGCCTGTGCCACAGGAGATCTCAGCAATCCACGCTGCACCTTTTCTTGAGCAAGCAGCGAGTGTCGATGAACGAGCATGTCGCGAGCAATGAGAAATACGCGCTTGATCTGGCCCTTATCTGCATAGAGCGATGCCAGATGTCCATATGTCGCGTTATCTGGCGCTACTCCAGCATCGACCAGTTCCTTGAATAGGTGCTCGGCAAGTTTCTCGTTTTTGACTCGCACCGCACCACCGATGAGCTGAGCGTACATTGCCGGGTCAGGTTTCTCAAGAAGCGGGAGCTGTGCAGCATATTTTCCCTGGCGCAGAGCATCTTCGCGCGATATTGCTGTGGCATCCAGCGATGTGGCGGCTTCCAGTGCTGATGATACATACATGATCTGGACCTTCAAGTCCCACGGTACGTGATCCTTGGCATGTGGTGACTTGGGTAGCTTCTCTCCGTGGTCTGGCAGGCACCGGCTGATGCGCATAGCCCAAACAGCTTGCTCCACGCACGACTGTCTGACCAGCATTCGAATCAGAGACTGCGTGAGAGAGTTGGGCGGCCGGGCACCACGACTAAGAAACTCTATCCATGTCCTGACGAATGTTGGCCGGTCACGCTGGCGCACAAGCACCTCGCCAACAATATCCCACGTCTCCTTGTTGGGCATCAGGTGGCGCGCGATACGGAACGGCACCTGTGTCGCTGCTTCAAGCATCCGATTGAGAATCTCCATCACTCCACGCACATGGTAGATCTGCGCAAATCCGCGCATAGCCATGTGGTACAGGTTTCTCGACACCGGCAGAGACAGTGTTTTGTCTCTTGCACCGTGCCTTTCATTTTCGCTTCGTCGCCGCTGTCTTTCCTCTGCGACTAACTTTTGTATGCGATCCAAGTCGCCAGTTGCCTCTGAGGCTGCGCTGGATAGCCATGCAGAATATGTGCCCTCGTGGTTAATATTCGCAGGCGCTCGCCGCTTTTGCTCCTCAACTAAAAGCGACTTTTCGATGCGCGCAATCTCTTCCTCCGAGGGGATCATGGCAGGCTTTGGAACAGGCTTGCTGCGCCTCCGTTTTAGTGATGCCAGAAACGGCGCGATATCCGAGCTATCAACCAGATCGTCAAGCAGCTGCAGAGCCTCGTGTTCTCTTCCGGCTTCCTGTGCCAGTGCGCGAACCAAGCCCGAATACTCCTCAGTACTAGGCACGAATCCCAGGGAAGTGTAGTCGTCAATCAGCTGCATGACGATGCTGGACGCCAGGTCGTTGGTGTTGCTGGCAGGCATGTTCGAGTCGCTTGCCACCCGCGTCATCATGTGCTGTATTGCTCGGATCGTCAAGTACTTGTGCAGACCGCTCTTCCGCAATGTCTTGTAAAGCGAATATATGCTGCGGCCTGTCGCCGATTTGTTGCTCAGAGTGTCGCTAAACATCTGTAGCGATTTTTGGTCCCCGCTAGGCAGCAGCTGGTGAAATTTTGTCAGATAAGGGCTGTACCCCCGCATCAAAAGCTTTTCGAGCTCGCTCGCGCTGCGATCCCCATTAGAGCGTTCCGAGTGATCCTTTGCCGATTCGACGCCTTTCGTGTCCTTTGGCTGGGTACATGTAAACATATGTCGCCGCAGTGCTGAGCCGACGATCCTTGGCTGACAGACGTGCGTTGTCTTTTGGTAGTGACAGACATAGCGATAATCTGGCCTCCAGTAGCCGCTCCGCCGTCCAAGGGCCGATGCAGCAGCCGTGGACGAGTATTTCAGCATCACGCACCACCTCCTCACCAAGAAGCCTGTATATCTACAGCAGAGACAAATCAAGGGGGACACAAGATCACAAGGAAAAGAGCGGCTGGCCGTTATCAGCTTGTGTGCACATTTGATCGTATCGTTTTCGCAAGCTATTCAAGCATGACAGAAAACCGCAATTTGCTTGATTCAACAGCTACCGCCACAGGTTGTCTCTCTGTATACCTATCGGGCTGCGAATATATGCTGCTCACCTTGCTGCTTTTAGGGTATGCAAGAACAAAATTGCACCTTCTGTTGCTAGAGATCGTACTATGTTCAGCCCCAAATTGGCGTACTGCCGCTCTATTTCTCTTTTACGCTGCCGAAAACACGCAGCACACACGCATGCACTCTTTGCAATGCAGCTGCACTCACAAATGTATGACTGAAAAGAAGGGCACACGCTGCAGCGAGGGCTTGGGGAGCAAGGGAGTCGAGAAAATAGTAGTGTTGAGCCAGAGCAAAGGAAGAGCAAGATAAAAAGGAGCTGGCAGCAAACAGGCGAGGCGTCAAGTTGCTGCTTTGTTGTTTGATGCTTAATGCATGGCTGTTGGTGCATACAGCATTTTTCCTTGCTTTCAAAAGACAGCTGTAACCTCGGGAAAGCAACGCGCATAGTATTTATCACATAAACTAATCGTTGGATCTGAAAATCAAGCTGCGCTATCACGGTGTGGGGCTGGATCCAGGCCGTGTTACTGGGATTCATTGGTGTTTCCGTCCTGGTCGCTTTGGCTGTTGCCGCTCATGAACTGCTGGGCCATGTCCCTCAGAGCAGGGTTGTTGAGCAGCGATGCCATCGGGTTGGAGTCGCCACCGCCGCTGCTGTTGTCGCTGCTGCCCGAAGGGCTAGCAAAGCTGCGCGCCATGTTCATAATATCCGGGTTGCTCATCATATCAGTCATGCTGGGCATCTGGCCACTGTTGCGGTAGTTGTTGGCCATCTGCGCAACAGCAGGGTTGCCCATCAGACGCTCCAGCCCGCCGTTAGCCATCATGTTCTGCGCCATACTCATCAGGGCTGGGTTGCTCATCAGCGAGCCCAGATCAAGGCCGCCCGGGAGGCCACCGGCAGCTCCCGAGTCAGCTGCAGGCGTCGAGCGGTTCGACGTGGTAGCAGCAGGGGTAGCCACACCCGAGCCGCCCAGCTTGCCCTTTGCAGCCTCCAACGAGGTCTTCATAAACTTGTTCTCAGGGTCAAGCTCCAGACCCTTCTCGTAAGCCTCCACAGCCTCTCTGAACTGGCCCATGCCGTAGTAGGCAAGACCCATGCGCGAGTATCCCTTGCTATACGCAGGGTCGATCTCCAGCGCCTTCTTGGCGTCCTCCACGGCCTTCTCGTGGTCGCCGGTCTGGCTGTATGCAGCCGCCCTGTTTCCGTAGTAGACGGCGTTGTCCTGGACAACATCGATGGCCTTGGTGTAAGCAGCGATGGCCTCAGCATACTCCTTTTTCATCACAAGGCTGTTGCCCTCAGCCTTGAACTCCTCAGCGCGCTTCCTGTCCTCGTCCGACGGGCTGGCTGGTGGAGCAGCGGCAGCGGGCTCCGAGGCAGCAGCACTGCTGGAGGCGGCGCCAAGCTTGGCCTGAGTGTTCAAGTACACCTCAAACACCTTGTCCAAAGCAAAGGGCTTGATGGATAGCTCCTTGGTCTGCGACTCATCCTCAACGTCGATTTCGAATGCATCGCTAATGCACTGCCTGGCAACCTCGAGGCTCTCGGCGCCATCGGACGAGACAAAGCCCTCGGCGATTGCCTTGTCCAGGTACTCAATAATGCCCATAGCGAGCCGCTTGCGGTTCGATTCCGGTGTCTGTGTGGTGGCAGTCATTTCCAATAAACGCGCTAAAAAATGCGTGGGTGTGTGGTGGGGAGAGCGTGCGTTGAGGAAAAGAAGGAAGGTGCCACCTCCAAGGATGGAGAACAGCAAGGAATGAAATCGAATACAAGGTGCAGCCAGCACCCTCAGCCACGTGCCGGCTCGAGAAGCAGGTGTGCTTTGATGTGGGCTTGTATATATAAATAAAAATGGCAATGACAAACAGAAAGCAAAAAAGAGCAGCTGTTTTTCACCAGGCAAGCTGCTGCTGCGCTTCCGCGTCGCCGCAAGAGACGGGCTTGCCGCAGGCACCAGCGTTCTGGAGGACAGACTCGGGGTCGGCAGCGATGGCTGCGCGGAAGAGGAGGTTTCCGTATTTCTTGTACATCTCAGTGACACCGCCGCCAAGAATCAGACGCTCCTCCATGGTCGACAGGTTGAACGAGAACGAGTGGCCGCCGCAGTAGATCTTGCGGCTCGGCAGGTCAATAGACACCTCGGCTCCTTCCTGCGCGAGCTCGTAGAACTTCTCGTCCTTGAGCACAATGCCAAGCAGGGCCATGTTTGGCTGGTTGCGCTGGTAGATGAACGCATACGACTTGGCAATGACGGCCTTGACGTGCGCGCCCTTGAGGGCACGAGGCGCCTCCTCGCGCGAAGAGCCAGAGCCAAAGCCACCGCCAGCAACGATGATGTCGTAGCCCTGTGCAACCTTTTCGCGGAACTCGGGGCGGAAGTACTGGAAGGCATGGGTGCCAAGGTCCTCGTCGGAGACACCAGGCATGAACTGCGCAGGGATGATGGCATCCGTGTCAATGTTGTCCTCGAACCGCTGCACCTTGCCAGCGATGAGGCTGGCAGAGTCGGCGGGCTGGCCGGCAGCATCGGCAGCGTCGGATGCAGCAGCACCGTCAGTGTCGCGCGAGGCGATGGTCTCGCCACGGGCCTCGGCAAGGACGGGGTTGGGCTCCGAGACAGCAATCTCCTCGGCCTTGTCCATCCACACGTCGAGCATCTTGTTGTAGCGGCTGCGGTCAATGAGATCAAGGAGGTCGCGTGGGTTGGTGACCTTCATGGCGAACGAGGATGCAGCGACAGTGGCAGCCGACGCAAGGTTGCCGATCGAGCCAGGACCCATGCGGTTCTTGAAGTTGCGGTTCTGCGAGCTGAGCCACACCTCACCGTCGCCAGCGACATCGGCGGCGATGCCAAGGCAGTACGAGCAGCCAGGAGCACCGATCTTGAACCCAGCGCGCTGGTAGACATCAATGAGGCCGAGGCGGCGGAGCTTGGCAAGGATCGGCACCGAGCCAGGAGTGACACGACGGTTGCCGCTCTCGACAGGGACAAGCCCCTTCTTGAGCCCAGCCTCGAGGACAAGGGCAGCGAGGATAAGATCCTCCTCAGCGGTGGTGCAGGCACCAATAAAGCAGCCATCGAGATCCATGTTGACCTCATCAACATGGACAACGTTGTCGGGGCTGGGGTGCAGAGCAACGAGGGAGTCGACCTGAGAGAGATCGATGACGTGGGACTCGGCGTACTGGGCATCAGGGTCGGCACGGAAGTAGAGCGAGTGCTTCTTGTATTCGGGGCTCTTGCGCTTGGCAATGTACGCAGCAGTGATCTCATCAGCCTCAAAGACGCCAGCAATGCCGCCAAACTCGGTGGCCATGTTGGCGCAGGCGAAGCGAGCATCGCAGCTCATGTACTTGAGGCCAGGGCCGGTGTACTCGACAGCGCGCTCAAAGGCAACAGTGTTGCGCTTGAGCTGGCGGAGAACGTCCAAGATGATGTCCTTGCCGCCAATACCGAACGGAGGAGCATTGATGAAGCGGATCTCGACCGTCTCAGGCACCTGGAGCCAGGTCTCGCCAGTGACAAGGGGCATGACGACATCGGCAGCACCCATGCCGATCGACAGGGCACCGACTGCGCCCCCGGAGCAGGTGTGCGAATCGGCGCCAATGACCAGCTGGCTGGGTTGCGCACGCTCGCGGTAGAACTCGGTGTGGAGGATCGTGTAGTTGGGGCGGTAGAAGTCGACCAAATGCGCCTCCTCGGCAAAGGCAGCCGAGGTCGAGACGAGCTCCTTGGGCTTGGCCTGGTGCATGATGCGAGGGTCGACTGTGTGGTCGACAGCGAGCCAGAAGCGGTCGTTGCGGTTGACGCCAGGGCGGCCCATGGCGTTGTACGTCTTGTCCATGCCCTTCCACGTGAGCTCCGAGGCAATAGTCCAGTCAACGCTGACGCAGACCATGTCTCCGGGCCTGATGTCGCCAGGTGCAGTGAGGCCGATGGCATGGTGAGCAATGATCTTCTCGCAAAGAGTCATGCCGCGGCGGCCAGCAGGACGCTCAAGGAGGAGCGCAGCAGGGGCAGCGCGGTCCTCGACGTTGAGGCCCTCAGCATACGGAGTGACAGCGCGCACGACGGCATCGCCAATCTCAGCGGTGGTGGCGCTGCCACCGAGGTCCTTGGAGCGGATGTTCCAGCCGTTCAGCTCGTCGCTGTCGAGGACGCGGCGCACTGCGAGCTCGATGATGTTGGCCTCACGCTCGAGGTTGAATGAGTAACGCAGCATCATAGCAGCGCTGAGAATGGTTCCGATTGGGTTGGCGACACCCTGCCCGGCAATGTCGGGTGCAGAGCCGTGGATGGGCTCGTACAAACCGCGGCTGAGCTTGCCAGCAGAGGGAACGCTGTTGAGGGAAGCCGAGGGCAGGAGCCCAAGAGAGCCAGGGATGACCGAGGCCTCGTCAGAGAGAATATCGCCAAACATGTTCTCGGTGAGAACGATGCCGTTAAGGGCGCGTGGGTTCTTGACCATGAGCATGGATGCCGAGTCAACAAGGTGGTGGTCGAGCCGGACCTTGGGGAACTCGCGGGTGATGACGTCGGTGACTACACGGCGCCACAGACGAGAGGTAGCCAGAACATTGGCCTTGTCGATGGAGTGGATGGCCATCGGCGGGCGAGCCTTGGAGGCAAGAGCACCGGCGAGGCGAGCAATGCGCTCGACCTCGGGCACAGAGTACTCCATGGTGTCGTAGGCCTTGCCCTCGGCGTTCTCCTCCTCGCGCTTGCCAAAGTAGATCCCGCCAACCAGCTCGCGGACAACAACAAACTCGGCATCGCGCACTAGGTCCTCCCTGAGAGGAGAGCAGCTCGTCAGAGTGCCTGCGGGGAAGGTCATGGGCCGGATGTTGGCAAACAGGTCAAGGGATTTCCGCAGATCAAGGAGCCCCTGCTCGGGACGAGGACCGAGTCCCTTGGACGGGTCCTGGGCATCAACCGGACGAGGCCACTGAGGACCGCCAACGGCGCCAAGAAGAATGGCATCGGCGCCCTCGCATGCAGCGCGTGTCTCGTCGGGGAATGGCGATCCGGTGGCATCGATGGCACAGCCGCCAAACTTGTGCTCCTCAAACTCGATTTGGGCGCCACCGGCGCGCGAGCGGATGGCAGTGACAGCCTTGAGGACCTTGACAGCCTCGGCAGTGACTTCGGGACCGACTCCGTCGCCAGGGAGGACTGCGACCTTGAATGTCTTCGACATGGTTTCTTGTGATTACAGGGTATAGAGGTGTTCTTGGTGATGTGGAGAGGACTTGTGTGCGGTTGCCTCCTTTTTGGTTTCAGGCTGCTTGTGCGGCAAAGGTGCTGCGCTGTGTTTGCGTTGCGTGGAGGCGCTAGGGCGGGTGTTAAAGTGCGTTGCTAGCGAATGGAGCTGAGAGAGATAGTTTTATTGCTGTGAGGAAAGGAGAGATAAGATGAGAGGCAGCTTTGTAGTATCGTTTCCTCTGGCTGATACGCGGATGTGGGCGGTCTTTTATTCCTTCCAAAGCGGAGGTGCAGCAGAGGCTGCCACCCACTCACAGGCAAAAAGAAATGGCAGGCCGTCGTGCCGGGGCACAATGACTCACAAGTAGCCTCGCCATGCCTTGCTGTTCGTGTGCTGCTGTCTTCACAGCTTGCCTGCCAGAAGCGGGAAGGGGGTTTTAAGGCGCGAGTGGGCGGGGAGCTCAAAGAGGAAACCACAGGCGCCAAACCCCCCTCCGCTTTGCCTGGCAGGCGCGCTAAAGCGTCACATGTGAGTGTTGCCCTCGCTTTTGTTGTGAGGATTGCCTTTGTGCGGTGCCGCTCCCGTCCGCTTTGGTACTGCTCCTCGCTGGCCAATGAGCTGCCAGGCATTCCAGCAAGAGCCAGCGCGAGGCAGCGTCTAGTGGGAAGCAATGCCCTGCTTTTGCGCGTCCAGCAGAAGCACCCCTTAGTGAGGCAGCAGCCGTTCTCGTCAAGCCACGAAGCGCTGGCTACAGAGCCTCCTTGCTGATATCCTCGCCTGCCTTGGCTGGCGAATGCTGGCAAAACATATTATCCGGCCCCTGCTTGTGCACCAGCAGCTTCTGGAGGATCATTATTCCAGCCTGGAGCCCTGTTCTCGGCACCGCGCCAAAAGAACACGAGCCCTTTTGCGCGTGAGACGGAAAAACATATACTCCATGTCGCACCATCGTGGTCGCCGCCGCCTATTTCGCATCGTTTGGAAAACGTGCTCGCTCAGATCAGCCGTGCTCTGATGTGGCCCGCCTAAACGATTTAGCGGACAAGTTGGCCTGAGGCGGAGGACTAGACACAGTCCACCCTGGCCACCCTCGTAATAGATCTCCTACAGCTGATAAGATGGAGCAGCGAAAATAGGAGGGCCTCAGCAGCTGCACAGGCAGTAACACAGCGCTACGACCAGCACAGAAGGCAAACTCTTCTCTTACCTTCCGTGTGCGCAGAACCCAGGGAACTGGCACTCTGATAGCCTATCAACTATCGACTGGGATTCGCTCATGCTGAGCACATCGTTGAACTTGACGGCGCCTACACAGGCACGCATCACATTTGAGGGTGAGAATAAATGCTGCAGCTCTGTAGACCATACGTGCTAGATGAATAACACACACTCAATGCCTGCCTACCTCGGCATGCCATTGACTTGAGAGTGTCTAGAATGATTGGTGGTGCGCTGGCAAGTCCTGGCCACCCGCTGGACCAAGCATCTTCCGACGACGATGCGTGCGACCCAGGTGGTTTCTGTTGCGATGCTGTCTGCGTGCGAATGTGTGTTGTGTACCAGTCGGCAATCGCAAGAGCCAGCTCTTTGCCAAACGCCTCTGCTCGATGCCCATCACCACTCAGCCGCGGCACCAAAACAGTAGGTGCATATGCTATCAACGCTCGCATTGGCTCTTCCATTGCTGGGCACGCGCCTTCTGGCGGGCGTATCACAAGCTGGAAGCCGAGCTGCTTAAACGCTCCCTCCAAGGAAACCACCATTTCGCACTCGTGCCGAGAAAGCGATATTGACACTGGCGGCACAAGCAAACTGACACCCTCAACGCGTGAAATCGAGTGCGTTGGCGGTAGATTAGCTATCTGCCGCATCGCCTTGCTCAGCCGACAGTAGTACTGCTCTAGCTGGACTCTCTCGTCAGCTGCATGCTGGTCAATGGCAACGATCCAGCCACCCGATATGCACATTATGAACTTTCTGTCAGCCTGGCCGATCACTCGCATAGACGCAAAGTCGAGCTGGCCATCAAATCCGCAATCTTCGTCGCCCTGACCATGCTGTACGCCTGCATAGGGGATGGGCATTCTGTGGGTGTTTATGCACGGATCAGACCGGCTTTCGTGCAAGTCAAAAGTCGAGTGCCTCGAGCCAGGTGTGGCAAGGCGTCTACAGCTTAGACAAATGGAGGTGCATTTTGACCTTAAGAACTGCCTAAACACGCTTTGGGAACACACACTAATATTAAGATACCCTTGCTATTTGGTAGTTACCTGCTATTTGAATTGCCCTCAGATGGCGCGGTCATATGCCAGCGAGACGCAAGAGACCTTCGCTTGTTGGTACCCGAGATGCCATGCATGTCGCTGCTCATAATGCTGCGCTTCTGCCGCACGAGGCTGCTATCTACCATCGACATGGCGCCTTGGATTTGGCTGCTCGAAATCATGGCAAACTTTTTGAGAAACTTGATGCATGCGAGCACGACCAGCCGCCTCATTTCCTCGGTTACCTACACTCTCGGCCAGGCATGCTGTTAGCAGACGATGTTGGCACTAATCGCGGACCAAGTGTAGAGCTAAATGCGTATGCTTACAACAAAGTTCGCTCTCTCTACCCAGCGGTCGCCAGGCAGCAGCTGGCTGTTGCCATGTGTCGCAACCATCAGCACAAACATCGGATTTTGTGCCTTCGCACCTGCTGAGGTCCTGGGATCACCCGCCGTGGTATTGAGCTACATCCACACAAGCCACAGTTGACTGATATTGGGTCAATATTTCCGGCTTGCGCTCTTTTGCTTTTGCAACCCAAAGGCACTTGTGAACCCACCTTCCCCATGTAGTCGCTTGCAGAGAGCACCGAGCGAACAGCGGTGATCAGCTCTGGGGGGCTGTACGGATAGCCGTCAATAACTATGTGAATATCAAAAAATGCCACCGGTGTGTGTTTAGCTGTTCAATTGCAGCCAACGAGCCTGCTGCTAGCAGTAGTCCATGTGGTTGCCCGCAGGCGATACTTACATATATGCTGTATTCGCTACATCATGCACACAGAGCGCATAGCAATGGGCATATTTTGAGCACACATTAACAAAAGTGCCATCCAGAAATCATCACGAACAAACGGAGACGACACTTACGTTCTGAATTGGCTTTGTCGACATTGATCCGCGAAGCGAATAGCCCTCATAATCGAACGAAATGAAATCGAGTGCCTATTTGCTATGTAGTGCAATAAGTGTCTGTGTTTCTGCTGGACCCGTAGCCATACTGCACAAAAATATCGAACCCAAACTGGTTGCAACGCTTACCTGGGCAGTGGGCCTGCCAAATATCTGCGATATGCGCTGGTTCAGAGAAGGTGCGGATCCGTAGCTAAATACGGTCACCAGGTCGTCATCCAAAGACCTTACCAGTTGAAATGCGATGGCGGGCTCGCCTAAAGAGCGAATCTGGAGTCTGGTGCGTATTTCGTCTGCAAGTTTCTTGGAAGAGCTATCAATAATCTTGCGCCGTACTGGAAAGGTTGCAAATATGTTTCGCACTTTTACAGCGGTATTTATCCCCGATGGCACATGCCCCTCGGATTCCCCGCGGTGCAGCTGTTTCTCGTTCTGAAAGACACATCTGTAGGTTTTGTTTGATCCCGCGAATCGGCCTGTGACATCAACCAGCCCAACATTCGATATGCTCGCCAGCGCTACAGCAGAAAAGACGCTGGCGTGTGGTTTGGGGGACAGGGGATGTAGTTAGTGCGCATCATGCTATGGCAGTAATATGCACACGACCCTAAAAGATATGCTTAAATGGCTACATACCTTCGCCGCGATACCCATGCATCTGCTGCCCGATGCTGCTCATGCTGGGGGCATATTTGGATGTGCTGTACCGCTGGCCAAGCTTGCAGGCGCTGTCGGCACTGATCCCACACCCGTTGTCCTTGACAGCCACGGCGTATTGTTCGAGGGATATCTCTATTCGTATGCTCGTTGCACCTGCATCAACACCTACAAACGAACAAAAGCTTCACGAGTGCCACAGTGAGCCAGTGAGCCAGAATGCCTGCTTTTATATCCACTAAACACAGATGGCATGGCATTGGCGTACTGTTGTTTACGAGCTCCATGACTATATCGCAAACGTCCGTGATGGCCGATGCAGACCGTATCCGGCTCACCGCTGCTGCGGGCAATCGCTGAATGCTCATGCTATTCTAATGAGTAGGGTCCCACGAGCGCTTTAAATGCAGAGAAGCTTTAGGAGACAGCGAGCAGAATGTCAGTTAGCAAGCACTACTTGCCTCGCTTGTGGATGTGAGCCAGGCAGGCGAGCGTACGCTAGGCTCGCTCTTGGCTATAGCTAGCTCTCATTCGGCGCCATCATTAGGGGGTTATGCTAGCACCCGCATCCCAGCTGCGGCTCGGCCAGCGGCTCGACTCGCAGAACCAGCCTTATCACCGCAAAAAACTACATGGCCTTGGGCAGATTTGTTTCCTTCGTAGTAGCCGCAAGCCCACATTCGCTTCCTTTGGTCCTCATTCGCACGCTCTACCTACCACTGCACTTTTCTCTGAAAGATTTATATTCTGCGAGGAGAGGCGAAAAAAATGTACAGGAAACCATCGACTCCGCGGCGTGTCAAGCAGGTGTATGAGAGTCTTTTGGAAGCCAACCTTCGCGACAAGGTGCCAGCCTGGCTCCAGGCAATGAGGAGCAGCCCGCCCTCGGTGAGCACTGTGCGTAGCCCAACGCAGTTTTCGACAAAGGGAAAGTTGGCTTTTGAGCAAGGCACCACGGCTGGTGCTGAAAGCAAACAGGAGACCAGTGCTGCAAGCAGCGATGGGATCGAGCGCAAGCTGCCGGCGGGCTGTGTTTCAATCAAGCACAAAAGGTCGAGCCTGCGGACAAGGAGCCCTAAGCCTCCAAAGATCGAGTTCCCCGAAGATAGCCTGCGCAGGGAGTTTTACAAGAAGCATCCGTTTGAGACTCTTCGCCCGCGTATTGTCATGGAGCCCAATGGGAAGACTGTCCAGGACTGGAGCAAGATCACACAGGGATCCAGCCGGGTGTCTGGCGAGCAGTAAGTATTAGCACACACCTGGCCTGCCATATCGTCTTTATTTGTCGGCGATGTCCCAGAAGCACCCTCTACACCAGTTGCATGTGCAGCCGCGCACCAGATCTGCACCCTTCGTGGTGGCTATTGTCCAGCAGCTCTCCATCCCCTTGCTCGTGGACGCACCATCTTCTGAGCGGAATGTCCTTCCTAGCACAAAACCACGCGCGCGCCTTCCTTTCGGGTGGAGGGTGGCAGTGTAAGCAGGGAGGGAGGGACTGAAAACGCAAGGTGTGCACGCATTGTCTCCTACTGTTTCTTTGTCTTAAGGCGGCGGCCTTTGTTGGGGGTTGAAGGTCGTGGCGGCGGTTAATGTAGTAGCACCCTCCCTCCCTCGCCCTGGAAAGAAGGTGCACCACCTGCCATGCACCACTCGCAAAACAACCTTGCGGTGGTGATTGTGCAGCGTGGTTGCCTCGCTGTTGCACTGGGTACCGACGCCTCTGCTCATTCACGCTGTCATGCAGCACATATTGTCCTTTTGCAAGGCACGCATCCCCGGTGTGCACTAGTGCTTGCAGTGATGGGTGCCACAGAGCACATGCATGTAAAGCGTGGCCACAAAATGTGGCGAAAGGCTTGTGCATAAGGGGATTCTGTGTGCGCATGTGCACGCGCTATAGTCAGTGTCTTCTATTGACCGCTTCTCTGTGCTGCTCCACATTCGAGCTATTCGCTGCCTTTGTCCTTGATATTTCCCCCATCCCTATTTTCCACATTGCGGGAACCCTGCGTATGCTGGCTGCCGCTGTCAATCTGTACACACTAGACCCAAAGCTCCTGCTTCCTGGTGCAGAGCGATGCCTAGAAACCTGAAATTCAGCTGGAGCTGTTCATACACGCGCGTTTATCTGCACTTGTAGAGTCATTCGGTATCAGTACTACTTGATGCAGACCCAGGGGCTGAGTGAGCAAGAGGCGTATTCGCGGGCTACCAGCGAGTTCTACAAGTTGCGTGCTCGCGAAGAGATGGAGGCCAAGATCGCTAACCAGGAGGCCAAGTTCTATGGCGCTCGCGGCCTTGACAAGCCATTCAGCGCGTACCAGCTTGCCATGGAGGACAGAGAGATCCGCCGAAGCGCCCAGGTCATCAAGACGCGCCAGGAGGAGCAGCGCATGCGCAGCGTGACGTCTGAGAAGATGTTTGCAGAGTCTGCGTAGTTCATATCCCCTCTGCCATCCTTATTCTCTGCTGGCTTCTCTCAAAAACAAAGCCCTCTCACACAAGCCCGTACTTGCTGGGGCTGCTTTGCTCAAAGGATGCAGCAGAATAGAGCACGAATATGGCCGCATTTGCTTTCTGCGTGGCTAGTGCGTACATACATTGCAGGTCAAGCCATGGCACAAGGGCTGTGGGCTCATTGAGCGATCAGCCCCTCTTTGCTCCTCTTCCCAAATGGCCAGGCCAGGCTCAATAGTGCAGCCTCTACTGAGCAAGCAAAATAGATATACAGCGATATAAATGCGCATATAGGCATGTAGGGATTAGGTGTGGCTGCATAGAATACGCTCATTATCAGCAAAGCAAAGCCAGAGACCTGGAGAATAGAATAGGGAGGGGGTGCAAACCACCCACAGCAGTGCCCCACCCCACTGGCGCCAGCAAAGAGGAGCGGAAAGCAGTGCGGTGGCAGCCAGTGTGGCAGCAGAAAGAGCCTGATGGATGAGTGCGCTTTTTGCGAACCACACGTTGCATGGGCGGGTGATGAGCAGCAGCAGCAGCAGCAGCGGCAGGCGCTAGCAAGGATGGGCAAGTCACCGCCGTCTCCTTTCTGCAGAAAGGGCACTCGCCCTTGCATTCCAGGCGCTATTTTGCGCCAGCGAGCATCACACTCATTCGAAGTTAATATCCTTTCGCTATTGTGGCATACAGGGTGCTCGCCAGAAAGAAGCCTTTCTGGCTTAAAGACGCAAAGTCTCGACGCTTGCTGGAATGAACGCTATGCGAAGGCATTGCAGCGCTTGGTGCTGGGCAAGTCGAGTCTCGCTCACCAGAGGCACTCTTCGTCTTGTCCCTTGGCGCGGGCTGCCATAAAAGCAGGCACGGAAGAACAGCAGCGCAGAGAAGGCGAGAGAAGGCTTTAAACTCGACTCAATGGGCCCAGCCCCTGGCTTCTCACAGCACACGCCACACTCGCCACAATCTTTTTTCTCTTCTTGCTTGTTCGCTCACGCAGCAGCCCCCTTGTCCCTCCCTTTTCTTCATTTTTACTCACTCTTACTCCGCTCACTTAGCGCGTTGCAGCCAGCCTGTATATCTGCTTTCCATGCTGTGGCCTGTTCTGCTCTCATCCTGCCACTCTTAGTGTTCCTTGTTTATTCTTGTCTCGTAATATAGCCTTCACGTCTTTTCCGCCCTTCTTGCTAAAGCATCTTGACGCACAGCTTAGCTCAAGTCTTCCTCTGCTGCAACCATCTCCTGCCACTTATTCTTTTATTCGCGCAAATTTTGGCCTCTCTGCCCCTGGCAAGCGCCGAGTCCTATCTCCTAACAAAACACAACAAAGACGCGTTTGGCATCTCTCACGTAGAAAGCCTGCGTACATGACAGAAGATATTCTGACTCTTGTGGCTCCCAATGCTACTGGTGCCTCTGTGCTTGGCGAGCAGGACGTTGGACGTCACCAGCAGCAGTTGCCACTGCCCAGGAGACGAGCCCAGAGCACTGCACACAGACTCATGCGCAGGTCGTTCTCAGGCGACTACAAAGCCACTGTTTCGTCATCACAGTCGTACGATGCCAACAATCCTGCTGCTGTTCCTAGCTCCGCCGCCACAGACAAGATGAGGTTGCACCAGCGTACCACATCCGCCTCCTCTTTAACTTCCGCCACTTTGATGCTCACTGCCAACTCTTCACCCTCTCCTACAAAGCGTGCCAACCGCTTCGCCAGCGCCCTTCGGTCTGGCCTGAGCCGTAGCTCCACTCAAAGTAACCTGCTACGGCCCACAGCCGCAACGCTTGTGCCTATTTTGCTGGCCAAGGCCAGCACCACCGTTTCCACGACATCAGACAGCAGCTCCATCCAGTGCAGCGTCTCCGCCGCGCCATGCATGGTACCACCCCCTCTGTCTGCACCTAGCACATCCGCCAGCCATCCTCAGCAGCCAGGAGCCATTTTGGCAGCAGAGCCTTCCGCTGGTACATGCGCAGTGTGTGCGCCTGTATATGACGACGACGCAGGGCCTCTAGCCGCGCCCTCGGGCGGCTTCCGCCCTCGCAAGCGCAGCTTGTCAGTTGGCGGCGAGAATATGTGCCGCGACTTCTTCGCCAGACAAATCGAACAGTACGGCTTGCAGTCGCTGCTCACGTCGCCAGTCGCCGTGTGCTACTTTATGGCCTCCACAATATCCAACTTTAGCCCGGAGAGCTTGCTGTTTTATCTCGAAGCTGAGCACTATCGCACAGCAAACTTCCCCTCTGAGGACAGGCGCAAGCGGTATGCCAAGGGGCTTTACAAGGCCTTCATCTCGCACTCAGCGCCGCTCGAAATCAACATTAGCCATAGCATGCGCCAGCGTATCACCCAGGTCTTCCGGTCGGGCGGGCCCATCACGCCGACGCTGTTCCAGGAAACACAGAGCCACACGTATGCATTGCTGGACCAGGACTTTGCTCTCTTCCGTCAGCGCACGCTGTTTAACCGCATGGTGACCGAGCTCTCGTCTGCATCCACAGCAACGGGCACTGCTCCGCGCAAGGACAGCCAGACCCAGCGTCTGCGTGCGGTTGCTGCCCTCTACGATGCCCTGTCCAAGACCTACGGCGTATACAGCCTCCCGCCAAGCAAGTCCACGCTGGTCGAGTCTGAAATGCCCTCATTCACAAAGTTTGCAGACATGGAGCTCACATCTACTGATGTCAAGATTGCACTGCCTGCGTGGCTGTGCCGCACCACAATCAGGCTCTTGGATACCCCGATGCCGTCCTCGTACGAGGAGTCATGCCAGCTACAGCGCTCCGCTGGCGAGAGCGCATCGCAGCTTCCATATACGCGTCAGTCCGTATCTACATGCGGCCCGTCGTCCATCGCATCGTCAACTGGCAGCCAACACAGGCGGGTATCTCCTTCTCTTAGCGCTAGCAGCTCGCTGCTGGTGGCCAGGAAGACTCCAGCTGCTCGGCCATCGTCTTCCTCCCAATCTGCAAGCGACAGCATCGAGGGCCAAGGCTCGCCTGAGCAGCAACAGCAGCAGGAGGGTCATGTGCTTGTGCCCCCAGAGCTGCCGTCCTCTGCTGCTGCCATTTCCCCTGCTGTGGTTAGCCATGAGAGCACAGCAAAAAAGGCCAACAAGCAAAAGTCGCTCCAGCGCCTGCGTACAAAGTTCCAGCTGGAGGGCAGCACTGCTGTGGCTGCTCAGTCAAGCACTGCACCTAGTCCCTTATCCACGCTCCATGCAAAGTCCCGGTGGGGCTCGCTGTGGGGTTCACGTCGCCGCAAGAACTAGAGGCGCCGTCCAATACATTTGCACATAACAACAAACACCAGCCCATTTGTCACATAGACACATTGCTGCCCTGCCTTCAAGCTTATCCGCATAGCATTTCACCGTGCCGTTTCCTCGCTCAGCACCCTTTTTGCACAGGCATTTGCCATCCATTGTCATTGCTGCTTTCTTTCCCTCTTTGTAGACGTGCATCCCTTCTGTTTATTCAAAGCACCACTTTGCCTCAAACACCGCCATTGCATGCAATGTATACTTGGCACGTGCCACTGCTCTCCCACATGCACACGAGCCGGTTGGCTCGGCTCAGCCCGCGGCGAGCCACAGTGGAGACTCAATTGCTCTTCTCAAACCGAAAATTTGCGAAAAAGAGCATGCGAGGCCTCTCTTGAGGCTCGGTTCAAACCTCTACTTCGTGCTGCCTTATACCTCCGCTAATCAACGCTATATGCTCTGCATTTCACTCTCGCATAATGACGTCTAGATTGCCGCCCGATCTGCTCAGACTGTTCACTCCGCGGCCTCCGCTAAAGTACGCGCAGCCAGCAGACAGAGAGCCCAATGACAAGCCCAAGCCAAAGATTTCGGGCATTGCGCAATATCTGGCGGACCTGAAGGGCGCACCCAAAGGAGAGCTTGCGGAGACACCACAGCAGCGCAAGCAGCGGCAGAAGAAAGAGCACGCGATACAAGCCCATGACGCGATAATTCGGGGTGTGTCTACCTGGGATCCATCTTTGAATTTGCAAGCTACCGAGGACCCATACAAGACGATTATCGTGGCGCGTCTGAACTACGACACAACCGAGAAGGACATCCAAAGCGAGTTTGACGCCTTTGGGCCTATCGCCAGCATCAAAATGGTCAACGATATGGACGGCAACTTCCGTGGCTACGCGTTTATTGAGTTTGAGCATGAGGCTGACATGCGCGAGGCATACCGGAGCGCCGATGGGATGCGCATACTGGGCCGCCGTGTTGTGGTGGATGTCGAAAGGGGACGCACTGTTAAGGGATGGCTGCCTCGCAGGTTTGCTGGCGGCTTGGGCGGCGCCCGGCTGGGTGGCAAGGATGTGAACCAAAAGGAGCCCGGAAGGTTCGACCCCTCGGCACCGCCTGAGCGTGAGCGGAGATACGAGAGCAGAGGCAGGGACAGGCCTGCAAGGCCGCGCGATAGGGAGCAGAGTGGAGGCCGTGGATTCCAGTCGTATCACGGCAGCAGCCACGAGTCAAGAGACCGCGATCGGGACCGTGGAAGAGACTATGATCGTGGAAGAGACCGCGGCTATGACAGAGATCGCGACCGCGATAGAGACAGGGACCGTGAGCGCAGCGACCGACGTGACTATAGGTACAGGAGCCGTTCTCCGTCGTCAAGGGCTTCCAGACGTGACCGCTCGCACGATCGCGGGGGAGGTGGAAGCGGCTCATACTACAGTCGTCGCTACTAAGCTACGTATACAACATCAACAGCACCAATTTACTCCTTATACCTTTCCTTCTGTTTTCGTTTCCTAATCCTGTGTGCGTATTTGTGGTGGTGTGCGGCTTTCTCTCCTCCTTATAGCTCTTTCCCGTATACTTCTCTATCGCTTTTCCGCTTCTCAGCGCACATGCTACAATTTCAGAGAGGGTAAGGCACCAGAGCGAAGCGAAAGGGAATCAGCATCTTTCTATGTAAAGCGACACCGGCTAAAAGCGGCCGGCCGTGGGATTGCGCATAGCTTGGCAGATGCTTGCTCTGTGCAGCCTGGCGAGCACGTCTGGCCGTATCGGGTGACGACTCCCAGCAGCAAGCGCCCAGCACAAATCCTCTTGCTCTACATGTTTCTTGCCTTTCTTCTCTCCCCCTTGCACTGCCCAATGCTGTCTCTTTGTATTCCGCGCTTTTCTCCTTTTTCTTCATTGTAATAAATTCGCAGTTTGCTTGCTTCAGCCGCCTCTTCAAGCGCCATCACGCCAGATACCAGCAGCGTGGAGACCAGCATGACTACGCCGCAGCAGCAAAGCCGGCCGCTGCTCCCGCAAAATAGATACGTTCAGCGCACAGCCGTCAAAGAGGGTGCTTGCTTTATCTGTGGCAGCCTCACCTCAAACATCTTTGTCACAGAGCAAAGCACCCCGCGGGACTGGTTCTATGTATGTGCGAAGCACACGTCGCACCCCGCGTTCTGTACAGCATTGGGCAGCGGTGGCAACGAGTCTGCCAAAAACGGAGTAGCGAACAGCCCACAGATTGCTGACAAGGCAGAGGCGAAGCCAACAGCTGACAATCAGGCAGCAAAGAAGGATGAGAGTGCCGAGGGCAAGCCTGGCAGCAAAGAGAGCGGTTCTGGCGAGGGTTCTGGCAAGCCAGCACCAGCAACTGCGGCGCCGCCAGCAAGGAAGATATACGTACTGCACAAAGACTACATGTACCTCAGGCAGCGGCCGTTCATCAAGAAGTGGGAGAGCGAGCAGGCTGATATACTCGCCAAGCGCCTTCCTAGCGTTCCTCGTGGTCGCCCCCTATAGGGAACCCTACGCGTGCACACGAATTTCATTTCTTGTGCCTCGGTCCAGCGCTGCATCGAAGCCTGTCCACGCCATCCGCCCATAAATGCGACGCCGTGTGTTCCGCCAGCATTGGTTCACTGATGGGTGTAGATGTGGGAGGAGCTGCAGGCCGCTTGGTGCTTCCCTGTTATCTCTATTACCTCATTCTCTTGTCTATGCTTATACACGCTGTAGCCAGCTACAATGTCTAGGCCGTCAGAAAGAAAGCCCGCAAAGCTCGTAGAGACATCGGGCGTCAGAGTCCCGCGGTACTTTCCTGGGAAAGCACCAGAGGTCGACGTTGACCTGTCAGCCTCCGAGGATGAGGGCGAAGTCGGAAAGCAAAATAAACCAGAGGCAACAGCAAGCCAGCCCGTACCGCAGCGCATTGCGGTTGGTAAACCCAGGATGGAGCAGGATGCAGGCGAGGATGAGATGTCGTCGGGGTCTGAAGGTGAATCAGATGCTGAAACCAGGCGGCTGCTCCAGGCAAGACTGCGTGCACGGCAAAGGGCGAACGACGAAGAGAGCGATTCGGGAGACAGCTCTAGCGACAGCGACCTAACCGAGGCAATGCGGCGAGCAGCCATGCACAGACGTCTTCGGACTGAAAATGAATATACACAGGTTGGCAGCGAGCGCACAGCGGCGCATAGCGAACGTTCAGGGTCTGGGAGTAGTGGATCTGGTGCAGAGAGTGATTCCAGTGAATCTGGGAGCGAGTCAGAGAGTGACTCTGATGAAGACGATGGATACGCACCCAGACCACTGCTAAAGCCGGTGTTTGTGCCAAAGTCGCAACGCCAAGCAAAACCAGAAATAGTCGGCGCTGCAGTCGGCGTTGAGGGTAGAAAGGACAGAGGAGAGGACAGAGGAGGGGGTGAGGGCTTGGAGGCGGAGGCGGAGGCGGAGGCACAGGAGCGGAAGAAGGAAGAGAGGCGTATTGAGTCTGTGCGGCTGGCTGCCGAGGAGGCCAAGCGCGCGATGGAGGAGCCAGAAATTGACAACAAAGAGAGCATGGGTGTCGACGACACCGATGACGTTGATCCAAAGGCTGAGTTTGAAGCCTGGAAGCTACGCGAGCTGCTCAGGATCAAGCGTGACAAGGAGGAGCGCGAGAACGCTGACTTGGAGGAAGAAGAGCGCGAGAGGAGGCGCAATATGACGGAAGAAGAGAAATACAAACAGGACATGGAGAAGGTGCGCAAGCAAAAAGAGGACAGGCGGCAGCGTGAGCACCGCAGTGTGCCGGGGCAAAAGTTTTTCCACAAGGGTGCCTTTTTCCAGGACTCTGGCGAGGAAATCTACCAGCGCAACTTTACTGATCCCAGACCGGACGAGAGCGTCCAGGCTGTGCAGGAGCTGCCAGAATACCTTCGGCTCAAGGCGCTTGATCGCAACGCAAAGAGCAAGTGGGGCGGATACAAGAAGGAGGACACGTCAAGCACAAGCTCTCTTTGGTCTGAGAACCGGCGAATGGCTCGAAGAATGGCCGAGAGGTCACGCGGCCTACACGACGATAGGCATGGGTCTGGCAGTTCTCGTCACGACGACAAGCACAGAGACCAGGAGGACTAGGCTGGACGCAATCGCTGCTGCCAAGGCGTGTGCGCACTCATGGATGGCAGCAAGAGCCCAGTTCTCTGCTGTGAAAATCTGGAAGCGGACAGATTGTGCCATTCATTAGTCAGCTTCTCCCCTTGGTCGCTGGTAGCTTGCTCCCAATAAATACACCTGAAAAGCTCATTCCAGCAGCTCTGCCCTCTCCTTTTCCTCTCGTTGCTTCTCTATGCTATCTCTCTAGCCTGTTTGCTTTTTTTTTTTCTTCTTCTTCTTACTTCTTCTGGCTGAATTAGGTGCTAATGTCTGGTAAGAAAGACGACCTATTTCCTGCATTTGCGAGCCTTGCTGGAGGCAAGAAAGAGGGCGGAGGTGCACCCGAAAGAGCGTCCGCTACTGCAAAGAGCGAAAAGCCGTGCCGCGTGTGCGACTCCTTCACGTCTTGGCGGCGACATGAGGCGAAGGCCCACGCAAAGGATCAGAACCAGAGCAATGCTGGATCTTCGGCTAAAGCCGCTACAGGTGCAGCTGCTGGAGCAGCGCTCGGATCGGCAGCGTCGTCTGTCAGTGCTGCCGTGGAGGGGGAATGCCCACCCGATTCGCAGGTCCTTGGCCGGGCGACATGGACGTTTTTGCACACGATGGCTGCATACTACCCCGAAAAGGCAGAGCCGAAGCAGCAGGAAATGATGAAGTCCCTCCTCACTAGCTTTTCGCACTTTTATCCATGTGGGCGCTGCGCAAGTCACTTGCGCAAGGAGATGGCAAAGCGCCCCCCGTCTGTAGATACTCGTGAGGCTCTTTCACAGTGGCTCTGCCGCACACACAACAGGGTCAATGTGCTTCTTGGAAAGAGTGAGTTTGACTGCTCCAAGGTCGACGAGAGATGGCGCGACGGCCCCAGCGATGGCAGGTGCTCGTGGGCACAGGATGTAGAGTACTAGCCGCTTTATTAGATGCTCGACGCAATCTACACATGCAAAACCAGTAAAGGCAGCAGAGCCAGACAGAGGGCACCCTCTGCTTCACGCCCAAATGAGGTTTGTGGAAGGCGTGCTGCCGAGAGCTGGGCTACTCGCCAGTGAACTTCAGGCTGATGCTGTTGACGCAATGGCGCTCGTCCGTGGGTGTGTTGAACCCCTCGCCCTTAAAGACGTGGCCGAGGTGCGAGTTGCACTTGCTGCAGACAATTTCGGTGCGAGCCATGCCATGCGAGCTGTCCTCGCGTCGGGCGACAGCGCCGGGGATGGCGTCGAAGAAGGCAGGCCATCCACAGCCGGAATTGAACTTTGTCGTAGACTTGTACAGAGGAGCGCTGCACGCTCCGCAGTGATAGACGCCTGCATCAAACTTTTTGTCGTACTCGCCGGTGCCTGGTGCCTCGGTACCCCGCTGGCGCAGAACGCGGAACTGCTCAGGCGACAAAATGGCTCTCCACTCGTTGTCGGTTTTAGTGACTGACATGCTAAGCTGCGTTGAAGTGCTAAGCTGCTTGGCTGGTGGGAGTGGCAGTGAACGGCTAGCTGTTGTGGATCCACAGATATAGCGGGTGGAGAAGCTGAAAAGTAGAGGCAAGGTGCGTTTCATGGCGGGCGTTGAAGAGAAGCACAGGCTAGACATCTGCGCAACAGGAGAGCGTCAGCTGCTTATCCTGGCGGGTTGTCTCCGCGTCACGCTTTCGCTACAGCTGCAATTCCAGCTTTTGTTGCTGCAAACCACGCTGTGCGAAAATGCGTGCCTAGACCAAAGTGGCTCACTGAGCCGCCGCCGGGTGCTCGCAAGATGAAAATTTTGAGCTGTCGCTTTCTCATAGCTTTCCTTTGCCTTGTGCAGCAAGCGTGTACAAGACCCCCTCTCCTCTCTCCATCAGCCCTTTTTATAGCTAGCTCGTACACGCATATACACACTTGTGCTCGGGCCACGGACCTTGAAGGACAGTCAAGTCTGAGAAACAATGCCAAAGGCGTCAAAGAAGAAGCAGAGAAAGGCAGAGGACTTTAAAAAGGTCAAGCTGAAGGTTGGCAAGAAGAAGGCGCCGCCGACAAATGCCACCGACACCTCATTTACGTCCAAGTCGATCGTACTGACTGGCCAGTCTATCACAGCTGACAAAAGCGCAGAGCTTACAAATTCGCGGAACCTTACTTTAAAGAACGTTCTTACACAGCTTCGCCACTACAGTGCTGCGACAAGAAAGGACGCCGTTTCAGGGCTCGCCGACTTTTTGTCGCTGCATCCAGAGGTGCTTGGCACGGAGCTTGGGTCGATCATTGATGGCACGGTCAAGCTTATTGTCGATAATGAGCCCGTCGTGAGGAAAGGGCTGCTGAGGCTCTACACCAACACTTTGCCAGACATCCCGCAGCGCGACATTGCGCCATTTGTGCCCCTGATGGTGATCTTCACTTGCTCGGCAATGACACACATCCTGGACGATATCCGGTCTGACGCGGTGAAGTTCCTCAACTTGCTTGTCGAAGTTGCGCCTGCAGATCTGTCGCAGTACGCGTCCAAAATTCTGCCAAACTTCTTCAGTCTTTTGGAAACGAACACGCAGGGAACTGACGACAAAAAAGCATCGCTGAACTCGCGCACAACATTGCTGACCCAAGGGAACCGCTTGGATGTCATACGCAGCTGCTACAACTATCTGGTTGTGTACACAAAGCCTTTGCTGGAGACCGGCGATGCGCTATGGTTCATGGAGGACTCTAATCCCATGTCGTCGGCTGGTAGAGGCAAGGGGCATGCTGCCAGAAGCTTTTGCGACAGCGCCCTGTACTTGCCTTGCGATGTCCCTGCGCCATTTGCTAGCTTGAATCTATTTTCCGAGTCCGTGGGTGCTGCTAGCGTCGCTACTGCTACGGCTGCCGACGGTAGTGGGAGCAGCGGGGGGCTTGCCAGCCTTGCATCAAGCGACAACAGGGCAGCGATTCGGGCGCAAAGCAGAGACGCGCTTGAGCGGCTATTTCAGTTCTTGCAAGCAACGTGGATAGAGTCGTCGACGATGTTTGGGACTAACCACATTGTAGCCGACCAGTCCCTGGATCTGTGCTTGTTTGTCATGCAGATCATGCGGACTCTGTGGCGGGCATCTTATCCAGACAATCTGCCATTGACAGACACAAGGCTGGTCGGCTTCTTGCGCCAGTGCATGGTTCATTTCCCGTTCGGTGGAGGCTACGTCGGATGCGGCCAGGTCGAGGAGGCTCTTTTGTCTCTCAACATCATGGTTGGCGAGCTCACCGCGTTGGCCAAGCTAAGCACAGTTGAGAAGGGCTCTTCATCTGATGGAAAAGGCGCAGCAGAGATTGCAAAATGGTCGAAGCGCGTAGTGAAGTTTGTTTTGCAGACACTGGGGTTCAAAGCAGGAAAGCCATCAACGCAGCAGATGGCGGTGAGCTCAAGCTTCAAGCACGCACACTTTGTCGAGCTCCTCCCTGTGGCCTGGAGGCTGATCCACAGCGCCGGTGAAAGGGAAGCGGAGCAGCTGCTGATGGCCGTGGTCCACTACTCAAATGCCTGCCAGCTAGCCTCTGCAAGCAAGACGCTGTGCATCAAGTTCCTCTCGAAAATCATCGAAATGCAGTGGTCCAGAGCCCCTGGTCGCAGCACCATCCCATCCACGCAGACGTCCCTGTCGAAAATGGTTGCCGACTGGGCCCTTGGGCTGCCAAAGCTGCTCTGGCAGCTGCGCGACAAAAACCTTGAGGCTAGCAGGGCCGCTATTGAGACGCTCCGTCTGGTCAACCAGCGCACAAGGTTGCTGGACAGCAAGGCAGCCGAAGCGCTGCAGTCCAGCCTGATCACCCTGTTCTGCGTCAATGTGCCAGGAAAGGGCGCTGTGTATGGTCCGTTCAGGCAGTATCCAGAGAGCCTGCAGTGCGCAGTGCTGGAAGCCATCAGCTACTGCGCCGGCCGATCGGAGAGGCTCGCGCATGCCATCCGAGAATGCCTTGCTGATTCAGCACCCGCCAGCAAAGCCAGGGTTCTGTTCAGCGAGATTGCAGCATACTAGACCTTGAAATAGATCTTTCGTGTGTGCACTAAGCTCTATTCCTGTTTACATAATCGCCTCTGCTGATGGCGTGCTTGGTGCATAGCGTTCCTTTCTGCGAATTGGCTTGCTGCGATCAGCGGACAAGCAGAGATAAGTTGGCTCTTTTTTTTTTTTTTTTTTTTGGGGAGTGGAGGGTGATTAAGGGGGCTGTGGACGTGTGCTCGCTGTCCGGTATGAATGTTATCAGAGCCGCCGCACGCCTGTGACTTTCAGCAAGCCTTGCGCACCAGCTCTGCACGCCCTTTTTCTCTTCCCTCTCCCTTACCTCTCCCTGGTGTTTGCTTTTTTTACATTTGTCACTTGCTACAGCTAATCTCTCTCGGCAGTTGACCGCTGGACACAACAAGAAGCAACGTTATCAATCGCCATGTTCGCCGCAAAGCTCGCTGCTAGATCCGCCTTCCGTCACAACTGGGTCCGCTTCTCGTCGACCAGTGCTGCTCCTTCCTCATACAAGCTTGTTGTTATTGGAGGCGGTGCTGGCGGTCTTGCCGTCTCCGCCACTCTTGCCGAAAAGCTCGGCAAGAGCGAGGTCGCTGTTATCGAGCCCTCTGCTGTCCACTACCAGCAGCCCCTGTTTACTTTTGTTGGCGGGGGTCTCAAGGACTTCAAGGAGACATACCGCCCCACCAGCGAGGTCATCTCGCCCGATGCCCAGTGGATCAACCAGGCTGCTGCCGAGGTCGACCCCGAGGCCAACACGGTCACGCTTGCTGATGGCTCCAAGGTTTCGTACGAGTACCTCGTTGTGGCCGCTGGCATCGAGCTCAACTTCGCCGGCATCAAGGGCCTCGAGGCCGCCATTGGCAAGAACGGCGTTGCCAGCAACTACTCGCCAAGGTATGTTGAGAACACCCACGAGTTCCTGGAGGGAGTCAAGGAGGGCAATGCGCTGTTCACCATGCCTGCCACCCCAATCAAGTGCGCTGGTGCTCCGCAAAAGATCGCGTATCTGGCTGATGAGCTTTTCCGCCAAAAGGGGATCCGCGATAAGGTCAATGTCAACTACTACACTGCCCTGGGCAAGATATTCGCCATCGACAAGTACGCCAACGCCATGAGCAGTATTGCCAAGAGCCGCGATGTCAGCGTCAACCTGTTCCACGACCTTGTCGAGGTCGACGGCGCCGCAAAGAAGGCCACTTTCAAGATTCTGGGCACTGGCCCCACGGCTGGTGAGACCGTCACCGTCCCCTACGAGTTCCTGCACGTCACTCCTCCGATGAAGCCACTGGACTTTATCAGGAACAGCAAGCTCGCCAACGCTGCTGGCTATGTTGATGTCAACCAAGGCACGCTGCAGCACACCAAGTACTCCAATGTCTATGCGATCGGCGACTGCTCCTCGCTCCCCACATCCAAGACTGCTGCCGCCGCTGCGGCCCAGTCGCACGTTCTCAAGCACAACCTGCTCAACCAGATTGAGGGCAAGGATACGCCAGCCATGGAGTATAACGGGTACACCTCTTGCCCTCTCGTCACCGGCAAGCACAAGCTGGTCCTTGCAGAGTTCTCTGGATACACTGGTGCCCCTCTCGAGACCTTCTTCTTCAACCAGGCCAATGAGCACGCGCTTTCGTACTGGGTCACTGCCGACGTCCTCCCCAGCATCTACTGGAGCTCGATGCTCAAGGGCACCTGGAAGGGCCCCTCTGCCATCCGCAAGCTCACCAACCCCACTGGCGCCAACTAGAAGCAAAGCGGATTTTGGCTTTGCATGTCTGCAGTGGCTGCACCAATCACATGACGTTCACCCACACGCCTTGAAGCCGGAATTGAGCCAATATTGGTTTAAGAGTGTGTCTAGTTTCAGGGAAGCGACCCGAGGGTTCGCCAAGCCTGCTGTTGCTTTTACTTCCTGTGTCGAAATCTATACATCTCCTGTTGTTTTCTCAAAGCTGTGTGTCTCAAGTTGAGCAATGGATGACGAGCGGCCGGTGCCTGGATTTGATGATAGCTCGGACGAGGAAGCCTACGGCCTGCAGCGCAGCCACCAGAAACGCTCGGCCCGATCCAAGGAAGAATTAATGCTGGGAATATGGGCAAACAGCAACAGCAGCAGCAACGACGACAGAGCTGGGTCGGTCGCCTCTAGAGTGGACCCACTAAAACCGGTGGAGTTTGTCACTGCGCACAGATTGGATAGCATCGAAGATGACGCTGCTGCTGTGGATCAAACAATGCGGGGCCCTGCTGGTATTCATAGCCCGTCTGGAGAGAGACAGATTGATACTGAGTTGGCAGCTGCTGTTGTGTCTGCCAAAGACCAAAGCGAAAACGAAGCGGACAGCAGTGCCGAAGGAGACGAAAGCAGCCGTGACTCTGACGACAGCAGCAGCAGCAGCAGCAACAGCGATAGTGATGTCTCATCCTCAGACAGCGGGGCAGATAGCAGCCCAGGCGATAGCGATGAAGAGGACGCCCCGAAGGAGACGCGCGCGGCGCCACCGAGACCACCGAGAGAGACGCCCAGCAAAGACTTTGGGAAATTTGCCAGCTCAGCCGTCTGGGGAATGATGGAGAGAATGGGCTACAAGCACGGCGAGGGGCTGGGATTGCACGGCGAAGGCCGGGTCGAGCCTGTACAGGTCAGGCTGCGGCGCGCAGGCGAGGGCATATCATTCAGCGGAAGCGAGAAGCCACCAGAGCCACAAAAACGCCCAGAGAGAAAGACGCGGCAGCAGGGGAAGAGTGGCTACTTGTCCAATTCCCCGAGCGCATCTGCCAGCCCAAGAGCGCCCAGGATGCCGCCACGCCAAAGGACCGAGTACAAGACGCTGGAAGAGTTGCAGCGCAGAACAGAGATCAAGATGAGGGATGTCTTTGTTGATATGACAACAAACACCGAAGTTGGGTCATTCTCGGAGCTGGCAGCCAAGCAGCTGTCCGCCGGCGAGAAGGAGCAGCTAGCCAGCGATGTACGCCTTGGTCTTGATCTTGCGTTCAGCAAGCAGGAAAATCTGAGGCGTGAAAGGAGTGTTGAGGAGGCGAGGCTGGCAGCACTCACTCGCGAAATGCAATCTCTATCTACTAGCATCGAACGGAGAGAGGCGCGGATCGAGCACCTTCAGGCGATCAAGACAGTGGTTGGCGACGTCCAGCGTGCGGCGAAAGATGCCCTTGTCGGCTCTGCAGAGACAGCTGTGTCGGACACATCCGAGCTATACGCGCAATATGCGAATCTGTTCCAAGCCGCAAAGCGGGTTGAGGCAAAGGGCGGATTCGATGTCTGGACCGAGCTGTCGCTGGAAAAGGTGATCACTGGAAGCCTTTACGAGCATCTGTTGCGAGCCTTTCGTACGTGGGATCCCGTGGCCCACCCCCGTCTCTTAGCAGAGCTTGTCGCTCCGCTTCTCAAATACGTCAGCATAAACGATGGCACAGCGATTGCGGAAGAGATGACGCCTTTTGAGTCTCTACTGAACAGGACTGCTGTTCCGCGACTAAAGCAGTTTCTATACAGCCTGTGGGACCCGCTGACCGACGACCTGGCTGCGCTGCTGAGCAGTCTGCCGCCGGTGATAACAGCAGCAGTGTCGGACGATATATCTGATGTGCTCCAGAGATTTGTCAACAACATCAACCCGCGCCTTGTAATGGAAAAGTACAAGCGTGCATCTATCGAGAGACTCAAACCTGCATCGACGCTGCTTTCTGATCTGAGAGTCGAGGGTGCCCTCCTCCCATGGCTGCCGTTTATCGATCAAAGAGGTGAGCTTTTGGCGACCATCCGACGCAAGCTCTGCGTGGCGCTAGATTACTGGATGCCAACGAAGGAGAACAACAGCGACATGGTCGCCTTGGTTTCGCCGTGGATGGATGTCTTTGAGGACAAGGAGCTGCGGAGGCTGAGTGCAAAAGTCGTAGATCGGCTAGAGGGCATGCTTCGCTCCGAATTCAGATTTGATGCCCAGCGGCAGGTGATATGGCCATTCAAGGTTCTGCTCGCGTGGCACGGCGTTCTGCCGTTCGGCACGTGGTTCTCGCTGGTGCAAAGACAAGTGATTAGCGGCTTCTTAAACTACCTTCGGGTGTGGCTGTCGGATCCCAATGCCAACTACGCCGAAATTGCCGACTGGTACTGGCGGTGGAAGCTGCTGTATCCAGCCGATATATTCAGGGAGCCTGAGGTCCAGCACGAGTTCAAAAAGGCGCTGGTATACATGTCATATGCAGTATCCCAGCGCGCAAGTTCAGAGTAAAGCAGCTGTCTGCAATACCAGCCTCTTTGTTTTTACGCATGCCCTTTCTTTGGAATTCAGCGGCTGAAGGGATAAATAAAAGTACACTGGTGCCACCTGCTATCGCTTTTTGCCATCGGATTCTGGAGATACCCCGCTCTGGTCGCAAAGGCTCTCCAGCTCAGCGTCGCTAATCAGCCGCTTGACACTCCCCAAGTTGCTTGCCAGCCTGTTTAGCTGGCGCCTACACGCATATATCGGCAGCCCCACCTCGCGAGATATGCTCACCCAGTCGTTCCGATATCGGGTCACTGCAGCCACCAGCTTGTCCATCGACTCAATATGCAGAGGACCGCCCGCGCTGCTGTCTGGTAGCCCCAGGGCTCGCATGATCTTGGGCTGCTTTCGACGATGCGGGCTGGCATTCACCAGGGCTAGATAGTAAGGCGTAAATGCCGTCGGCTTGCCAACCTGAGAGACCCTCACCAGCGGCCCATCCCTATGATAGAATCCGTCTTTGCCCGTTGGCCGCATTGCAGAATGGCCGTCGAAATCCTGGATCATGGCAAATGGATCGAGTTTCAGCATATCACCGACATTATGCTTGCTTTCAAGACTTTGCCACTGCCTGTATATGCGAAGAAGCTCAACTGGTGATCGCTCTGGAAAGTACTCTTTCGAGAGCAGCTTCCAGCGACGCCCGTGCCCACGCACGCACTGCACGAGGCGTTTGATTTGTTCGATATCCATTGCACTCGGCGGCTTGCTTAGGGTAAGCAGTTTCTGCTTTTCGACACACTGTGCTGGCGTTCGTGTTCCAACCTGCCCGGCTACATACACCCAGTACTGCGAATTTACATTCCGAGCGGGATTTTTAGGAATGACAAGCCAGGGCTCGGACTGTTCTACATGGGCCACAGCCTCAGGAGAATCCCTAACCTCGGTGATCTCGGCGATGGCGGCTCTAAGACGCCCCACCTCGTTATTAGTCCAGTGCCACCCGCGAATGCCCTTGAATCGCGTAACGGGGAGCGCCACACCTTGCATCGGAAGCAGCGTTCTTACCCACCGCGTATAGCACTGACGCGGCGACCTGCCTGTGCTCATCTTTTGCGACACTGCCACCCACCACCCTCGCTCGCCAGGTATGTGGCCATGCTGAGTGCAATCTGATATTGCCCGCGCCAGCTTTGTGTCTTCGCTTCGAGTCCATACGTCAGCTTTCTGCGGCTGCAGCACCTCCCAGCGCCTGCGCGCTTTCATGGGGCTGCCCTCGATGCCAAGCTCTGCTGCAATTTCTGTCCATGCATTGCCCTTGCTCGCAACCAGTTCCCTGAGTCTGTCATCCTGATCCGTGGTCCACATGTGGCGTTTCTTATAAACGGCGTCTTGGAGCGGCGTAGCAGTCGCCAGCGTCTTTGCGCCTCGGCATCGGCAAATGCTGCCTGCACAGGATGCAAGCAGCTGGCTGCATAACGGCTGGCTGACAGCGCGTTGGTTTTTGCGCATAAGCAACTTGCAGAGCATATACAAATAAGCAAACGCGTTCAAACAAGACAGGCAGCAGTGCAGGCTGACGATATAGAGGTTGGGGGCTAGACAGGGAGACGGGTCACATCTGGGGCACCCCCAAAATTGCGTATACACCATATGCACAGAAGCTGGGTGTACTATGGAGAAACACGGTGCATGATCAGAGGCTCACACTGCCTAGGCAGCATCTTTGGCTCTTGGCGGGGCCCTCTTCCTTGGCAATTGCTTTTGGGCTGGCAGCAGCATGGTGCCCGGTGCAGCTAATGCTGCTGGCATGGCATGATACCTGACACATGCCGCATCCCGGGCTTTGAAATGCACCATGGCGCTTCTACCAAAAATAATCTCGTAAAGCAGTGGCACCTCGAATTGTACTGTGGACGGGGCAAGTGAGCACAGCAGATGGGCGCTGGTGTATGACGTTAATTCTAGTCATTAGAGAATGAACATGTGTGCTTATTGGCAAGTGCGCCAGGTGACATTGATACTGCCTGCACTTTGCTGCAATGCGCTGCATTGTACACTGCACATTGACAAGAGTCAGCCTCAGATGATGGACACACGTTCAGACACGTGGCAGAGAAAAAGGCATGCCCACTTAGCAAAATAGGCTGCACACGAAGGCAAAGAGAGCACAAGAGCAGAATCAATTAGTATGTGCCTCAGCGTAGCCAAAGGAGGCATGTGTCGTCCGTAGAGCTATTCTCAGTATGTGTAGCGCTCATGTCAATGGCTGGTGCATGGGCATGCACAGGTATAAGCACGGCACTCTGCCTCGATTTGACTGGAGCTGCCTAACCCCCCATCCCTTCCTCACTACACAACAGTGCAAGCCTGCACAGTCGCTTCTTTTTGTATTCGCTGCTAGCCTGCATCTGACTAGAAACACTGCCCAAGGCATACGCACCAGCCCATTATAGCCACTATCAGCATTTGTCTAGCTGGCATGTGTTACAATTACATCTGCAAATCCTGCCATTACTACATAACGACCGTGTTCTGTGACAGCTTTGAGAGATACGGCGTCTGCAGCCGTGGGTCTCAAGACGTCGATAACCAGCGCTGTCTCGAGTGCTTTGCCAAGCACTCCAAAAGGACAGCGTCCAGGGCTGCTACCTGACGTGCAGCTAGTCGCCCACACCCCCCACGATTGCTGCTAGCTGCTCCTCCCCATTCTTAGCCTTTGCACCTGATACACATCTGCGCAAGTAATATTTATTAAAGCACTGGAAGCAATCACAAAAAAAAACACGTCTCTCCACTCTGGCCGTCATCATGGCATTAATACATGGGTCTATCGGACGGCGGCGGTGGCTGGCGCTGAAAGATTGATGGGTATGCGGACATGAACGCAACAGAGATGTCAAACAGGCGTTCGCCCAGCCCAACAACAAAGCCCAGCACTTTGCGGTGGTTTTTGTTTCCCAGAATGCCTGTATTCAAGGTCAGCCCTGTCGACCGGCGTATGCCGGCGAGGCACACGGCAATCAGTACAGCATCAAAGGAGGCGTGCACGAGCGTCCCAACCAAGCCCATCGGAAGTCAAAATTGCAAGTGTACTGGCAAATTACCAACAGACGCTGCTGCCAACAAAATGGATAGAGAAAATGCGCGTAGGTGCTCAAAGCTGGTGCAAGAGCCGCTGCACCCGAATTGCTTGTGCCAGCGCTCCAAGCCATGAAGGGGCTTGGCACATGCAGGCACTGATTGGAAAACATAATCCTGATCAATCAGGCGTATGACGAGTTCATTCGGCCCGCGCGCTAGGAGGGGAGGGCGCTTGCGTGTACAGTTTCGCCAGAGGGTATTCAGCCAGCCAGAAAGCCAGCTTGCATTTTGTTCGCTTTGCCTTGCCTTTGCATTCGCAGCAGCTATTTCGCATTTACAGCCACCAGACACAGCAGAGCTTGCGTGCCTCCTCTACCCTAAATCCCACGTGTACCCTTGATTTGCAAGAACGTACGACAAACCAAATGGCGCCCCTGGAAGAGCCCAGAGCAGGATTCAAGTTCGACAATGTGAAGCGGAACGAGCTTCTCGGCGAAAAGGGCTACGGGCTCCCTACAGCAACAAAGACTGGCACCACGATTGTTGGTCTCATTTACCAGGACGGAGTCATTCTGGGAGCCGATACCCGTGCTACCGCCGGGCCGATTGTGGCGGATAAGAACTGCGAAAAAATCCACTACCTGGCGCCCAACATGTACTGCTGTGGAGCTGGAACAGCTGCCGACACAGAGTTCACGACGAACATGATCAGCTCACAGCTTGCACTGCACTCGCTCAACACTGGGCGCGAGGCACGCGTGGTGACTGCCATGACCATGCTCAAGCAGTATTTGTTCAAGTACCAGGGCCACATCGGTGCTGCTCTTGTGCTCGGCGGCTACGACGTCAGCGGCCCTCACCTGTTTAGCATATATCCCCACGGCTCGACCGATAAGCTGCCCTACGTGACGATGGGCTCAGGATCGCTAGCTGCCATGTCGGTGTTTGAGTCGCGCTGGCGGCCTGGACTTTCGCGCGAGGAGGGCATCGAGATGGTCAAGGACGCCATCGAGGCAGGTATCTTCAACGACATGGGGTCTGGGTCCAACGTCGACGTATGCGTGATCAACAAGGGCAGGACAGAGTACCTGCGCAACTACTCCAAGCCCAACGAGCGCGTTACCAAGGAGCAGTCATACAAGTTCAAGGCTGGAACTACAGAGTTCATTGTTCCTCGCGCAGCTGCTCCCAGCGACGAAGAGGCTACAGCAATGGACGTGTCTGCTTAGGCCAGGCCTACCTGTAGTGTGTGGGCTGTAGAGGCGTCTTGTCTCTACATTCTCCGTTTTCATTCTCGCTCTATAGTCATTTTTATTTCGCTTGTGCTGCGGCAGTGGCGGTAGAGGGCTCTGAAAGCAGCGTGGCTAGAATCCCTGGCGCCTCAATATAAGCACATATATCCTATGTATGCAATAGCTGCTCTCGACCCACAAGCAGGTGTTTGCATGGCCCTAGCATAACCCTGTGCTTAGCAACTAGCACAGCTTGGCCGACGTATAGCACAGCTCGATAGCGCATGCACTGGCCTCTCTCTTTTTTCAGTGCCATTTGTACACCTTGGAAGCAGCAACAGCCAGAAGACACACCCCGAGATGACCGATAAGGAATTGGCCATTTCGCCGGAGCAGCCACCGGCGCAGCAGCCGCACCAGCGCAGCGACGCATACTCAGCCCCCCAGCGTGCAATTTTGGACCCAAAGGATATGGCAGCGTGGCAGAGATCCGCTGCCTACACAGAGATCAGGTGCTTTGTTGAGCAGCTGAGCAAGAGCGTGGAGGGAAAGCGCGCATCGGCCAAGTACCCGGTCTCGCACCAGGTGAAGGCCATTTGCAAGCTTCTTGACAAGACGGAGCGGTGGATTGCACGGTATCCGCCTGATACAACGGCCCAGCAGAGATTTGGAAACAAGTCGTTTCGCAAATGGGAGGCAGAGCTCAGGCAGCAAGCGCCGGCGCTGTTGCGTGATCTGCTGCCACCAGCGAGCCACGGAGCCGTGGTGGAGCTTGCTCCGTACCTGTGCGAGGCTTTTGGAAACGCCACTCGTATTGACTACGGGTCGGGGCATGAGCTGTCGTTCACAGTGTGGCTGCTGTGTCTGTGCAAGATTGGGTTCTTGGAACCATCGGACTCGACGGCAATGGTGCTGGTAGTATTCCAGCGGTACCTTCAAATGTGCCGGCGTCTGCAGCGCACGTACAACCTCGAGCCGGCAGGGAGCCACGGCGTGTGGGGGCTGGACGACTACCAGTTTCTGCCGTTCTACTTTGGCAGCGCGCAGTTTATCGGCACGCCAACAACGCCTGCAGCGAGCCTGGACAGCTGCCTCATCAAGGAGGTCGGGGACGAGTACTTGTACTTGCAGGGCATCCAGTTCATAATGGAGGTGAAGCGGGGGCCATTCTTTGAGCACTCGCGGCAGCTGTATGACATTTCTGGAGTGCCGAGGTGGGAAAAGGTGAACCAGGGCTTGGGGAAAATGTACAGTGCGGAGGTGCTGGGCAAGTTCCCGGTTGTTCAGCATCTTGTGTTTGGCTCGCTGTTTTGCATTTCTCCTGTACCGTAAACATCAAAAATGTTTTTTTTTTACTACAATCAGCTGCAATCAGCGATCAGAGGCCGGAATTCTTGTGTTGCAGAGGCAGGGATCCGCCAGCACCACAGCTCCAGCAGAGAGGCAGTGGATCGTGCCCCTGGCCCTGGGGGAGCCAGCGCCTCTCTGCGCCATGCACTTTTCAGATCTGAGGCACCGCGGCTGGGGCTGGGGCTGAACAGGCAGCCGGAGCCGGGGCTGGGTCTGGGTTTGTGATGGAGAACGGGGCGCTGGCTCGCCCGTTTACGCCAGCAGCCCTACTGCTTCAATGGTGCTACTGCCTGAGCGAGCCGCCGCCGCCCCCAGCCGCCGTGGAAGCCAGGCCGTGCCCATTGCTTCGTGAGCAATAAGCAGCACTGTCGCTGCAATGTTTACCAAAACACCTGTCCATACTCGTGGGATTGGCCTGCGTTCTGTTCTTTTTGCCCACTCGTCAGCTCGCTGAAATTCGGGTGGGGTGGTGCTGAGTGAGACACAAAACGGCCGGCTCCTTCAATCCCCTCGCTCTTCTCCCTTTTCTTTCCCCGCTTGCTAATTATTCTCCTTTCCTGACCTCTGCTACCGCTGCATAGTAAGTACAGCAAGATGCTATCTCTCCACTTTGCGTGTATTGGCAGCAAGCCAACACCCTCGCTTTCCTGGCCGCCAGGGGCTCCTTTTCGCTGTGAGCACCTTCAATCAGCGCTTCGCTCTCGTAGCCAGTCAGTAGCAGCCTGACTCTGTGTCGCCGGCTGACTTTTAAATATCCACAGCACCTCGCTCGCCTCCCTCCCTCCCCGCCATGCCAAACCTCCCTTGCATAGCAGGCCAGCACGAGGTCAGCTCCTGCCTGTGAAGGCAGCAGAGGGGTCATGGGTTGGAAGGCAGGCAGGGCTCTGTGCGTGATGCCAATCTCTCCGTCCTTGCTGTTACGGCGTTGAATAGAAATAAAGCACACCATCATTGCCTCAATATCGCCGCCTGCTCCTCCCAAGGCACGCTTTACACTAGCTGTGGCCGCTTCTACACGCCCTGTCTGCTGCGCCTTTCCCTTTGCAGGAGTCAGTGCTGCTGTTGTTGTTGTTATTATCATTTCTTGGTGCTGTGCCGTTGCTTGCTGTCTGTTGCTAATTGTTTCCCTTTCTCCCTTCCATTTTATCTGGCCCTGCTGCTTGTGTGGCGTTGGTAGCTTAGCTCGAGAGAAACATCAACCATGAGAGAAATCGTCACGCTCCAGTTTGGTAAGCACCCGCCCTCGCTGTCATTAGCATGCCTGGCTCATACGCGCTTGATCAGCAGCGCTTTCTCCTTGAACAAGTGCCTGCGATGCCCCATGGATCTGTTGCTAAATTATCTCCCGTTCAAATGTGCGAATGCCTGTACTGTGTGCAAGCTGCATAGGCCAGTGCGGTAACCAGATCGGCGCTGCTTTCTGGGAGAACATCATCCAGGAGCACGGCATCAGCGCCGACGGCGAGTTCGTTGGTTCCAAGCCTCAGCAGATTGAGCGCGCCAATGTCTATTTCAACGAGGCCCAGAATAAGCGCTACGTCCCCCGCGTCGTCGCTGTCGACTTGGAGCCCGGAGTCCTCGAGGGCATCAAGCAGAGCAAGTACGGCCGTCTCTTCCGCCCCGAGAGCATGATTCACGCCGAGAGCGGTGCTGGCAACAACTGGGCCAAGGGCTTCTACACCGAGGGCGCCGAGCTTCTCGATGAGGTGCTTGACACCATCCGCCAGGATGTCGAGAGGTGCGACCTCCTCTCGGGCTTCCAGCTCTGCCACTCCATTGGTGGCGGCACCGGCTCTGGCATGGGCTCCCTCATGCTGCAAAAGATCCGCGAGGAGTACCCCGACCGTATGGTCTCGACCTTCACTGTCATGCCGTCGCCAGAGTCCTCGGACACTGTTGTTGAGCCCTACAACTCGGTGCTCTCCATCCACCATCTTATCGAGAACTCCGACATGACTTTCTGCCTGGACAACCAGGCTCTGACAAAGATCTGCCTCAACTCGATGAAGATCAAGTCGCCTGTCCACAGCGACCTCAACTCCCTTGTCGCCAAGGTCATGTCTGGTGTCACCACCTCGCTGCGTTTCCCTGGCCAGCTCAACGCCGACCTGCGCAAGCTCGCTGTCAACATGGTTCCCTTCCCCCGCCTGCACTTCCTGCTCTCTGGAATTGCTCCTCTCACTGCCGTTCAGGCCAGGAGCTACCGCCACGTCACTGTTCCCGACCTGTGCCAGCAGATGTACGACTCTCAGAACATGCTCGTGGACATCGACCCCCGCCACGGGCGCTACCTCACCTGCGCCACTATGTTCCGCGGCAAGGTCTCTGTCAAGGAGTGCGAGGACACCATCTGGAACTACACTGAGAAGCACTCCAGCTCCTTTGTCGAGTGGATCCCCAACTCCACTCAGATCGCCGTCTGCGACATCCCCCCCGTCGATATGGACATGTCGGCCACTTTCCTTGGCAACAACACCGCCATCCAGGAGGCGTTCCACCGCATCGGCGAGCAGTTCTCCAAGCTCTTCAAGCGCAAGGCCTTCACCCACTGGTTCACCGATGAGGGCATGGACGAGATGGAGTTCACCGAGGCCGAGGGCAACCTGAACGACCTCATTGCCGAGTACCAGCAATACCAGGAGGCCGGTGTCGAGGAGGAGGAGTACGGCGTCTACGAAGAGGACGGCGTCTACGAGGATGAGATCCCTGCTGACGAGCACCTGGAGGAGGGCGCTCCTGCCGATGGCGAGTACTAGATAAGCAATAAAAGAAACACCACCCAACTAGCTAGCTAGCCAGTTCTGGCACCCACAGCCTTTTCTATAATCCTTCACCTTCAACCGCATCCCCCTAAGAAAGAGCGAAAGCAATGGAAGCAGCGGTGTCTATAAACTTTCCCACCATTTGCTACGCAACCGGGAAAGCCTGCGTGTCTCAGATAAAAAAAAAAGTGCATCCGAGTCGCAGATAGGCTGCGCTGTGGCGGGATTTGGTGCTGCAATGGCGTGCTCGCACTGCACGCAAGCAAGACGGCCCACGCCTCCCTCTCTCGGCTTTGCTTTTCTTGTCTTGCATTTCTCCTGATAGTCGCTGCATTCGAATTAACAGTCGCTTGTGGATACAACAGACGCCAGACATACGTTCAGCCCACACACTCGCCCTTCGGATGTCCTTTGTGAGACTGCTGCTGTCGTCGCACGCTACACCTCGTTATCTTGCTCCGCGGCTATTCCCACACGCCGCCACCGCTGCCTTTTCCACTGCCAGTGCAAATAGAATGTCCTCCACTCCGGCAACCACGACCGCAGCCGCTGCTGGCTCCCTGGTCCAGAAACCCACACCCAGGCCTTCGCCACTCTACGCGTCGACAGAGCTCGACGTGTGGACACTTATGAACCAAGTGGCAACCTCCGTTGGCGCTGTTAACCTGGGCCAGGGCTACATGAGCTATCCACCCAAGGAGTTTATCAGGCGTGCAGCACAAGAGGCCCTTGTTGAGAGCACCCACAACCAGTACGCCCCGCCCCGCGGCCGCCCAGGGCTCCTTGAGCAGCTGGGAAGGCGGTTTACCGAGAGATTTGGGCGGCCCATCGACGCCAGCTCCGAGATCAGCGTCCACGCTGGGGCAAACGAGGCGCTTCTCTCAGTCTTTACGGCGTTCCTGGAGCACGGCAAGGGGCAGGAGGTCATCCTCATGGAGCCTGCATTCGACCAGTACACGCCTAACATCATCATGGCTGGTGGAAAGCCCGTTTACGTCCCACTGCGTGTGCAGACCAGCAAGGACCCTGCAGTGGACGTGATCTCCAGCGACGACTGGAAGCTGGACATGGGCGAGCTCGAAAGCGCAATCACCAAGAACACCCGCATACTGGTCCTCAACACGCCGCACAACCCAGTTGGCAAGGTGTTCACACGCAAGGAGCTGGAGGAGATTGGCGCTCTTGCCGAGCGGCACAACCTTCTGATCGTCGCTGACGAGGTGTACGAGCACCTCACCTATGGCGTCAAGCACGTATCCATTGCCACCCTTCCTGGAATGTGGGGGCGCACTGTCACCGTTGGCTCGGCCGGAAAGCTGTTTGGCGTCACTGGCTGGCGCGTTGGGTGGGCTGTTGGTCCCGCCGAGTTCATCCAAGCCACGCTTTCGGCGCACACACGCATCGTGTTCACCAGCAACACCCCGCTGCAGGAAGGCGTTGCCACTGCATTCCGCCAGGCCAAGGAAAACGACTTCTTCAGCCTGCAGCGTGGAGAGTACGAGCGCAGGCGCAACCGTCTAATGGAGATATTCGATGACGTCGGGTTGCCCTATGTAGTCCCCAACGGTGCCTACTACCTGCTCGTCAATGCATCATCGCTCAAGATCCCCGATGACTACGGGTTCCCCGACTACATCGTCGAGCGTGGGCCCAATTTCAAGCTTGTCTACTTCTTTATCAAGGAGTTTGGCGTCTCGGGCATCCCACCAACCGAGTTCTATTCCGAGCCCCACAAGGACATTGCCAAGGACTATGTGCGCTTTGCCTTCTGCAAAACCGATGAGGGACTGGAGGAGGCTGCTGTGTGCCTGCAGAAGCTCAAGAAGTACCTCCAAGAGACAAGGAAGTAGCCTGCCCTGCCACCATCGCCACATGCAGATGCACTCTGCTTATAACTAGCTGCCGAAGAATATACATGCCGAAGTTGTTGCAATTCAGAGCATATGCTGCACCGCCAAGGATCCAATGCATGGACTCTTTGGCGGCACAGCGGAAAGAAAAATGTACAAGAGCAACACTACCAGAAAGAGGGGGTGGGCGTTACGTGGGGGTTGAGCGGGGAGCGAGGGTGGGGGTGTGGGGGTGTTTGTGTGCGTAAGTGAAGGGTGGGTGCATCAGACCAGAGCGCTGCCTCCATTCATCAGCGAGCTGCTGCTGGGCATTGCTGGGCTGCGTGAGGAGCGGCCGCTTCCTGGCGACGTTTCGCGAGAAGCATGGCCGGTGCTC
>MU604055.1:11770-42859 GCA_025201845.1 Martensiomyces pterosporus | reverse complement strand
CCACCCAAAAGCTGGGAGCTACTGCCGCTCTTTGCTCACGGGAAAAGAAGTGCAGGCTGTGGGCACAGTATAGTGCATGTGTAGTTGCATTATTTCAACAAACAGCTACCGACAAAGTGATGCAGCTGGGACAATAATTTACGATAGAAAGGACATGCTGGTAAACAGAGAAAATGAATGAGCAAGCATGGCTGTGTAGATACAAAAAAAGTGCGTGCAAATGCCAGAGTGCTGGGTTTCTTTTTACATTGACGATATCCGCGTGAACAGCGACTCGTATATCCTCCTCGCAAAACTCGCCTGCTTAGCCTCCGCCTCCAGCGTCAGCATGGCTCGCTTTTTCTGAGCGGCCTTTCTGCGCATGAACCACAGGTCCTTCTCCCTGTCCTGCGCATGCTCCACACGAGCCTGTATGAGGTCGATGTTGCCTTCTATTGTTTGCAGAGCCTCCTGCTCCTCCTCCATGCGGTCAATTAGCTCGTTTTCGATCCCTGTGCTCAGGAGCATCTGACTCGTCACGGTTTTGCACACACTCGTCTTCGCGTACAGCCTCAGCTGCTCTTTGCTGTACTTGACAACATCGATGCCAAACCTTTCCAGTGTGCATTCGAGATCATCGGCGTCTATGGCGTAGGCTGCCAGCGTGCTCTCCTCGTGGTCAGACACATCCCATGTCAAAGCAGTGTCGCTGCACAGGGTGCTCCGCCCCGGCTTTCTTGGCGTTGTGAGGGCGTCACTGTGCGCCGTTGCCCGATCGGCGTACGTGCTGATAATGCCCGAAAGAAGGCATTCCATCGAATCGAGGGGCTGCTTCGACAGCGGTTCAGCGAGAAGCGAATCAGGGTACATGCGCGGCTCCACCACGCCCTCAACAAACGTGCGGCTGCTTCTATCGCTGGAGACCGACGGCCGCGAGTCCATCTGCCCAACAATGGCCAGTATTGACTCGGCAGCTATGGCAAATTCTGCAAACGCCGTATCGACCATGGACTCAAAGTCCAGCGCAAACTTGGACACGCTGCGGCCTCGTTTGGTGTACTGGTCGACGAGCACGGTTTGCTGGCTGTCGACCCAGCTGTTTGCCTTGAACAGCAGCTCGTTCAGCGCGTTGACGCATGCATCGCGACCGGGCTCCGACAGATTCAGCCGTCCATCCAATGTGCGGCGGAGCCCGTGCAGCCATGCGGTTGTGTAGATCGTTGGTCGCTTGCTGCCACCGTGCGGCTCGCTGTGGGTGGCCTTGGAACTGCTGCGCGGCCGCGCGCTTCCGAACAGGGCGCCTGCTGCCTTCTTTTGCCACTCGTCGCGGTCAAAGCCGCCTTCAGTTGGCGGCATTAGCGTTCGCACATGTGCTGTTGAATCCGGCCCGATGCTGTAGTCGTCGTCTGAATCATCCCACCCATTGCCGCTGTCCTTGTCTTCATTTTCGTCTTCGCTACTGGTGTAGTAGTACGCGCTGCTGTCTGTGTCGCTGTCGTACCCCTGAGGTTCTAGATAATCGTCTCTGTTTCCGGCCCTGGAGATCCCGGCTCGTCTTGTGGAGTGGTACCTGGTATTCTCCTCATCGTCGTCGTCGTCGTCGTCATCGATGGGCAGGACTCTGATTGTTGGTCGCGCAGCTGTGCCACCGCCATATTTTTCAGGTTTTCTGCGTGGCTTGTGTCGTTGGAATTGTCCGTGTATGCGTTGTGCTAGCTTTTTCATTCTCTTCAGCCTTTTTCAGTCTTGGGTGCACGATGGTATTGGCTTGTGTTGCAGAAATGCCGATACGCGCATGTGTCCTACAGATGCCGTATATATGTGGGTGCGGGTGGGGAGATGTGTGCTGAAAATAAAACAGTAGTAGTAGTAGCGAAAGCAGAGTTGAAATATGAAACAGGAAGGAGAAGAGGTTGAATAAAGGAGCGCCTCAAGAGGAAGAAGGTGGAGGCGGGGGAGGGGAGATATGATGTGAGCGGGGAATGGCTTTACAAGGTTGCAAGTGAAGGAGGGAAGAGGTCAGGGGGCAAATGACTGGGCGAGTCAGACGCCTGCCACGCTTTTGCTGTGTGAGACGTGACTGTATATTTTTCTATTCTCTTGGAGTGGCCACAGAAAAGTCGCGAGGTTGGTTGACAGAAAAAAAAAATGAAGCTGCTGACTTCCTATCAACCCGCCCGAGAAGAGTGGCGCGTCTCCGTTTGCTATATACATTGGATAATAGGCTAGCGGGAGGGGGTCACACAGCAAACACCTTAGGCTGTATTATTTGCGATGCATGGGAAAAGGGCTCAGATGCACCCTTTGTAGCCTAAAAATAATATCACTCCCCGTTCACTCGCACAATAAGGCTGCGATACAGGGATTTCGATTCCTGGCTGTAATGCATCGGAGACTAGAGCCTGCACTTGGCGCACAAGAGGATACCTATTTTTTCGTATGAAGACTGCTCTGATTTTATCACGAGTGTTCTATTATTGCGGACAGCATCAAGTTCTGCGTCATCCGCAGGCGAGCATGGCGCCTCGACACAGCGCTTTCTTTGTGGCAGCCCTTTGTATAGCTCACCTGCTCAGCCTTCAGTGCATCGCACTCTTGGCCAAGTGCTCCGAGTAGGGCTGCCACTTTCGGATATCCACTATCCTCTACACTGCGCACCCTTACGCTTTGAATTGCATATGATGGATGTATACAATGTTGGTTTGTTTCAAAAAAAAAAAAAAGAAGAAATAGTGCGCTTATTAAAGAGGAAACAGATCAAAGTGCGAAACAGAAATACATTTGTTGAGACAACTCAACTAGAAAAAGGGCGGGTCATACTCAGAAATTGGTGTTTGCCAAAAGATGGTTGAGCTGGTAGTTGAACGAGTTAAAGATCTCTGTGGCCATGCACTCGTTGCCCATCATCGAAACATCATTGAACGCATCCACACTCGCTTTCAGCAGCTCATCCACACAAAAGTCGTAGAAATCCTGCTCTGCGATCCGACTAATTTCCAGCCCCGCCATGCGCATGCGCACGATGACGCCCTCAAACTGGCCCCAGCTCTCCTTCTTCTCCGTGCTCACACTCGCCACTTCACGCAAAATCAAATGGACATCAGGCGGAGCGCTGCTTTCGCTTCCAGAAGAGGCTGCCGCCGCGCCTTGATGTTGTTGTTGTTGCTGCTGCTGCTGATGTTGCTTTGCTGATTTCTGCACCTGATCGGTCTGCACGGCTCCGCGCTGCACTGGCGAGGAGGGCGCAGGCTGCGATTGCGGAACAGGCTGCGGCTTGCTTGCTTCTGCTTCCTTTGGCTGGTTGCGGTGGTTCAGCGTAGGAATATTCGCCTGGATGACCAGCGACGACATCATGGACTGCAGCCGCGGCAGCGGCTGGTGGTAGACCATGGGCGAGATCTGGAACCCCCAAGCTGTGCCTGTGTCGGGCGGCACGTACCGCCAGTCGTATTTAAATTCCTTCCCCTTCAGACCCCCTTGGCCCTTGAAATCCCTCTCCTGCGGGGAGTCCAGGTCGAGGAACGACGGGACCGCAATGGTGGGCGCAGTCAGCTGCAGGTTCTTTCCCGCGTTAATAGTGAGTGTGGACGACCTTGGCCGCTCCGGCAGGACTCCAAGTCGCTCGCGAATGGCAGGTGTAATTCCCAGATTAACAACTGATTGACCAACCGTCGATGCGCTGGACCCCAGCCTCTGCTCAGGCCTTGCCAGCAGACTGGCGGAGCTGTGTGCATAGGGCTTGGTGATTCCCAGGTCGCCTCGTGCTATGCTGGCTGGGGAGACGGGGCGGTGGGTGAGATCGGGTGCCAGGTTCAGGCTGTCCTCGGGCCCGCCGTAGCTGGAGGCCGCAGATGGCCATTGCTGGCTGTCTTGCTGAGGGGCAGGCAGGTTCTCTGCCAGGGAGGCCAGAGGCACGTTGTCGCTGGAGTCATAGTCGCTGGCCCTTGCATCGTAGCTGTTGGATGGAGGAGGCGACTGTGCTGAAGAGGGGATGGGAGGCAGCGCCTTTGCTTGCATAGTAAAGTGGTTGATAGGAAGCGGCGGTGCTGGCTGCTTCTGGTGGGCCTGCCATCCAGCAGAGGTCGGGTTGGAGGAGAAGAAGTTCTGCGTACGGCGCCTGGCTTTCTTGTACGAGTTGCGCAGCTTCAAGGGGACTTTCTTCTTCTCGCCTGCTTTCTTTGGCGGCAGTGCTGGTAGATTCAGGTCAGGCAACGCCTCTTCCTCCTCCTCGACCGGAGGCTGCTGCTGCTCGCTGGAAGACACATCGACAGACTGGCTGCTGTTCCTCGGCGTCACGTTCGCCGACAGGGCACTACACAGCCCTTCGTAGTTGAGGCTCTGTTCGCTGCTGCGTTGCACCAAAACCGGGTCCTCTATTACTCTGTCCAGCGACACCGAGTCCGCCCACGACTGCTCGCGCTCATACCCGCCTGACCGCGTGGATGCTGACGGCGGCGGGGACTCTTCGGCAGCCATAGTCTGCGGCGCGGCTTTTGCCGCATTGAATCTAGTAAGTAGCCAGTCGGCAAACTCCTGGTCAGCGGGTGACGCCTGGTCATCATCCCCGCCACTGACCCTCTTCCTTGACCGCATGTCGCCGCTACTAACGATGGCCCTGACGACCTGAGGCAAAGGTATAGCACGAGCAATGACTGGTGTGTATGGGTGTTCGTAGCCTTCGGGCGCAAATGGATTCTGGGAAATAAGCGGCACATTCAAATAGGCCAGCTCGGAGGCGGGCAGCTTGCTTTGGAACTCCTCCCAGATGGCCACGATCTTCTCCGGGAAGACCATAGCAAAGTCTGACCAGGCGCCGTGGCTGAAGTAGTATTTGTAGATGGCTGAGCGCAGGATCTTTGTTGCCTCCGTCCTCACCTCGCCCCACTTCCTCTCCAGCTGCTCGATGCTGGCAAACTCATACTTCTTCAGCTCAAACACTGCCAGCGGCGCAGGCGTGGTGGGTAGAGAGTAGTTGCGTTTGGGAAACAGCGTGGTTTGTTGCATCTCATGCAATCGCCCGTGATCGGCACGGGCTGCTGAGGCAGGATACACCTGGTGCAAGCTGGACATCATCTGCGGGTCCTCGCTGCTGTTTGACGAGGAGGAGATGGATTCCTTTGGGCTCGCTGGGAAGTACCTCGCAGTGCTGTTTGTGGAGTTGCTGTGCGTGAATTTGGGCTTTTCCGGCACCGGGGGCGGCGGCGGCGACAGCTGGTCCCATTGGGACGTTGCTGCCACGCTGAGTTCGAAGCTGGACTCCAGCGAAGAGCCAAACTCGAAGCGAAAGGGCGGCAGTGCGTGTGCAGTAGCTGGCTGCTGCTGGAGATGGTGCGCGGACTGTAGTGTCTCTGAGAATATGCCGTTTGGGATTGTGGGCGAGGGCGGCTGGGTGCGCGTCACATCGGCAATAATCAGCTCCCGTGCTGCCTTGCTGCGGCTCGTCTGGAGTCCCTTGAATACATATCTGGGCTGCTCGCTGCCCTTGTCCACGTCGCTGCTCGTGCTGCCATTGTTGGCTCCATGCAGGATTGGATGGCGGACCCGGTGCATGAACGGGCTGTTCTGTGTTCGTGTCATCGAAGGAAGAGAGGCGGAGTAGGTGTATGTATGCCGTGTGTGCGATGCGGAGTAGAAGCACAGTGGGATAGAGCAAAAGCGGCGAGAGAAGGAGCAAATAGAGCAATGCACTAATAAGAAAAGGACTTGCAGGGGAGCGGAGGGAAAAGAGGAGTAGCGAATACAAAAGATAAACAAGCAGTGTTGAGGATTGCAGAAAGGGTCCTATGAATTAGCGAAGGTGCTCAGCGTATGGCCTATTCCACCAGAGTTCTGCAAAGTGCACCAGAAGAAGAGAGTGCGGGGCTGAGGTTGGAGATGAGCTGCAAGTGGGAAAAATGAAGATTGCGGCCTCCAGAAACAATGGATTCACTTGTTGTTGCGCACGGATGCCGTGTTCTTACCTTCATCCGGCTGCAGTTAAAAATAAAACGCCAGCCTCGCCAGCTCCTCGCCTGCTTCTGGCGCAGCTTCAATTGTCGCCTTACCTGTTTGCTGCAAGTCCGCGACCGCCTTCCTCTGCACTCGCTTTCAGCTTGTACAAATTAGCATGCAGTTCTACATACTTTGCTTGTCCATCAGCTACGGCAATCACACCTGCCCCACCTAATGGGCTACAAAGAAATTAAGCCCCGCTACTGCAAAGAACAGCCAATCCATGTCTGCTGCCAAATTTACTCAGCTTTGCATGCTGTGGCCTTCTTATATGCCTCGCTGTTCCCCCGAAATAGAACCGCCAGCTCCAGTGTCGCCGCACCCCAGTGCCTGTCTAGTCTAGTCCGTGATTTGTTAGTAGTGCCAGCAAAACCACATGTCGGTCTAGGGGCCGTGTTCGGGATTCTAATTATACATCCAGTACCAGCACTACCCAGAAAGGGCGTGCATTTATTTTTAGGGATAACCCAAGGATCGCGCCGCCATCCACTTCTTTCAGGCATTTTTAAAGCGCAAAATCCACAAGGTATTATTAGCCAGGAGAGCCCATGTGCTTTCATCTCTGGATCTCAGTTTAAACTCCAGGCTGCCATTGCGTCTTCGTGAAACGCAAAACAGAGCAGTTCTGCCCGAGATCAGCGCAGCTTTGCCTGCACTGGGAGTTGGTGGAGCAGCCGAGGTAGTGGAGTGAAAGGAGTCCTTTCAGGAGGCTCGGAGGAGACGGGGATACCTCTGCCTCCTTACCCAGCCACCATACAGTGCAGCATCGTCCGCAGCAGCGATATCCTCAGCACCTCATGTTCTGAAGACACCTCTGTCGTGGCGTGCGTCGTGTGCTGCTGCTGAGCTGCATTTGCGTTTCGACCTTGGGCTGCTCGCCTCCCACACCGCATGCTGCTCCAGACAAGCCCCAAATCAGCACAGCCTGGCTCTGCTGCTTTTGGCCAGGATCTACCGCTTTCCTTCTCAGAATCACATGCCAGCTAATCGGAGGATAATAACGTGATTATGCTGGCAATCAAGAACGCCTGCCAATTTGCAATCACCACGCTCCCCGTACACAATGCGCTGGCGGCTACATGCTTGCAGCCAGCACACAGCCCCCTGCCCACAGCATGCCGATTGCACACGCTTGCTGCTGCAAAATGATGTGCGGCGCACCTCTTTGCATGCAAGGTGCAAAGGGTCGCAGATCTGCTCTCCCCCCACAAGCGCATATTCCGCTCTCTCACCACAGCGGCATCCGGAACGCGAGCATGCGTAGCGGGGTGTGTTTGAGGCTTCCGCAGAGGAACGGCGTGCATGCCCTGAAAGGCAGCAGCAAACCAAGGAGCAATAGACATGGATAGGTAATATTGTGATAATGATAGTGGCTGGAGTGAAAAGGTAGCAATAATATACAAAAATAGGTGGGGGAGGAGTGATTAGGAAAATGCAGTGTGTACAAGAGGGTGGGCAAGAAGCAGTAGGCACACGAACGGGGGTTCTAGGTTTCGGCATCGAATTCGCTTGAATGTGCTTTTGGGGTTGGCTTTTCCTCGGCTCACTCGGCATTCAATGGCTGTTGCCCTGCAGGAGAGAGCTGATGTAGTCCCAGTCGCCCTGCTGCATGGGCTGCCCTAGCTGCCAGTCGCTGGGCGCTGCAGTGGTCGTTGCCGTTGCTGGTGTCGAGTCGAGAATCGAGGCGGTGCTGGCCACTGGCTGCAGCGCCAGCGAGGTGAGAGGGGCCGAGGAGAACGCCTGGCTGTACACCGCCTTTAGTTGATCCATCCCCGACGCAACCTGCTGGCTGAGATCCTGAGCCACACTGTTCCCTAGAAGCCCCGTATCAGTTGGATACGAGTCCAGCACACTGCGGCTAAGACCGAGGTTCAGACCGGTATCCAGGCCGCCCAGTGCAGGTGTCAGCGATGTTGTGCCCAGGCCACTGACCAGCGGCGAGTTGTTCATCGATGGCGTGCCCAAGAGGCGGTGGCTGTCGAGGTCCAGGTTGAGTGGGTTGGTGAACGAGCGCGACTGGCGAGCCAGGGGCATAGCCAGAGGAATGTCCCTGGGCAGAGTCGCCGAGGCTGGGGAATGTACCTGGCTGCTGACATCCGCGCTCCGCGAAGCCTGCTCATGTGTTGCAGAGACCATCAGCTGACTAGCAATGCCCGAAGCGGACGAAGAGGTGGACGGGAGTCTTCTTGCCCTGGACAGCGTCCTGGAAACCGGGGTGATCGCCAGCTCTTCGCGCTCCATCTTCTTGAGCTTTTCCTTTGCCAGCAGGCGCTTCTTCTTGGCAAAGTACTGCTCACGCTCGCGCTTGGCCATCTCCTGGAACTCATGCCGCACCGACGACGACTCCTCACGCCAGCACTTGCCGATGACGGAAGATGCCACCTCAACGCTTATTCCAGGCTGCTCCCTGCGAAGCTCGGCGTTCTTCACCCGCCGGTAAAGAATGAAGGCGTTGGCAGGCTTGCGCAGATGGCTCTTGGCCTTCTCGTCGTCGTCCTCGCTGTTGACGCCACCCTCGACCACATCCTCGACCTCTTCGCCAGCGTCATCGATATCAATGTCATTCAGGCCCAGATCCCCATCCTCGCCATATTCATCGTCCTCAGCAGCCAGCGGCAAGGACGGCTGTCTGCGCGCAGACAGCTTTGTCTGCCTGCCTAGCCTTTGCGTCTTTGCTGGCTTCTCTGACCGGACAGGTGGTGTCCTGGCAGCCTTTGTTGTTTTGGCAGCCTTGGTTACTTTGGACGGCGCAGCCTTTGTCGACTTTACTGTTTTTGTCAGGGCTGCTGGCGCTGACGCGGGCTTTGCGGCCTTGGTGGTCTTAGCACCCCTTGTGGCTCTGGCTGGCTTTGCTGGCTTTTTTAGAGGGAGCAGGTCGTCGACGTCTACGAGACTCGAGGCATGGGGTGACGATGTGAGGGCAAACGTGCTGGCTTTGGCGCTTGGCGGCGGGAAGGGAAGTAGCGAGGAGGAGGAAGCAGGGAGAGTGAAGTCGTCAAACGACGACATCGGCGTCGAGCTGTCAAGTGCTGAGGAGCCGGCAGTCGGCAGCTGCGAGAGAGACAGGGAGTGGTTGTGTGCGAACGGTGTTCCATTTTGCTTTTGGAGCGCCGATTGATTTTCGGCGAGTGACATGCTTGACTGAACTAGCGAGGCAAGAGGAGAGAGCGGGAACTCATTTGTTGGAGCAGGGACGGCTGGAGTAGAGGGCGGTGGGTTTAGAGAGAGGTAGAGGGAGGGGGTGGGCTGTGGAGACTGCGGTGGAGACTGTCCCTGAGGGTTGTTTGCGCGGATGTACTGTGGAAGGTGCTGGGAGAGAACTGTGCGCACTGTGGGCAGGAGATGTGTGGGGACCATTATAGGCGTGTATCCTTGGCGAACCTCCAGAAACTGCCTATTCTCAATGTTAAGAAGGCCCAGCGGCTCATGGCGGGCGTTGGCAGTTATGCGGTGTGGTGGAGCGGGCGCTGATAGTGCTGCTGCTGCCCTTTGCAGCTGGGCTCTCTGCAGATGCAGATGGGCGGACTGCTGCTGGCCTAATGTTTGCTGGGGCTGCGTGCTCTGAGCACCAAATATCGGCTGGTTATTAAGCATTTGGTATCTGTGCTTTCCGGTTGCGATGACAGTTTAGCCAACGTAAGCTGGGCAGCGCAAGAGCGGTATCGTGTTATAGCAGCGGCAGGAAGGGGGAAGAGTGGAGGGAGAAAGCTCCAATAAATAAATAAATACTGTGAGCAAACTAGGCTACTGCGCTTGCCTTTCGGGTGCACAAAGAAAACGGATTGGAAAGAGAGAGCGGGTATATATAGCGTGGATTGGTGAATGCTGTGTATCAATATCCTCTAAATGCCACCTTGCATGCGGTGCAGTCGAAGGAGCTGTCTTGCGTGTGTCAGCTAGCGACCAAAGCTAGAGAGCTTAAAACAGCTGGTGGCGTGTGTGTGCGTGCCTATGAAGCCTGGGTTGCTGGTGAAGGCGCCAAATTATAAGAGCAAGAGTGTGGGGTGGAGAGTGGCAGGGTTGCAGAGCGGAAATAAATGGAAGCATCCCTTTTTAGAGCAGAAGATACCCGTGCCCTTTAATAGGGAGGAAACTGCGGGCATGAGAAAGGCGACGGGACTGGTTTGGGCCAGATGAAAGGGATGCAGAATAAGGGAAAGCGCGCGCCTGCGGAGAGAGGAGTAGAGTGGGAGAGGGAGGATGGACAAAGGCACTAAAAATGCGTTGTTTCACGCAGGCAGCCATGCAAGCGAGCTGCTCAAGCATACAGCACAGTGGCAGCAGTGCGCTAGAGGGTGAGAGGGAGAGGAGGTTGATCTGGTGGAGAGAGAAGGGCTGAGGGGCGGGGAGGGGGAGTGGGGTGGTTGAAAACAGAGGGGTGTACCGATCAACGGATATGCCCCCGGCCATTTACCACCCCCTCCGTTCCTCGCCCGGCTATATCGTGCTCCTCTTTGAGGCTTCTTGCCGTTGCAAGTGGCCAGATGACACGCGGCCCCTCCTCTCGCCTGCCAAAAGAGGTGGTCGGCCGCTTGCTATATCCAGACGCGTATGTGTGCATGGCAGTGGAGTCTTTGCAGGGACCCCCTCTGCTTACCCTCATGGCTGCTTGATGTCATGGCTCGGCTGTCTACTGTTGCAGCGAATCGGCTCTATGGTGTAGGGCTTTGCACCGCACCCTTGCCCATGCTGGCTTATCGCAGGCCAACTGGCATGAGCACTGAGGCACATTTGATGCATTTGGGCAGTCTGTCTCGAAATGAGGATAACTGGTGCTGGCGGGCAACAATACGCTCCTGATTTGGCCATCCCATCCCCCGCTTGCTTTTTTCCGCGAGCAATATCTGCTGGTGCAGCTGGGGGCAGGTGCTGCCTGCGTGTTCAGTGATACGTGCGGTGTGACATGTATCGGCTAACTCCCATCTTATTTACCGCTTTGTGCCGGGGCGCCCTACGCTTCATTTGCTGCGACATGCCCACACAGCTGCACTCGCGCCATTATTTCCTGTGGGCTTCCTCCTCACTTTATCTATTCAGCTGTAAAGGAGGAGCAATCTTCTCTTTCTTTTCCTCCAGGAAGCGCTTCGATGTAGGTGCTTATTGTATACAGCACCAAGCACATGCGTGTTATTTACTTATTAGCAGCTTTCGCCGGCCAGGCGCTGAAACTGCAAGCCATCGGCAGTTGACCTCCTATGCAAAGGGCTCTTTAATATGTGCCGCATACAATACGTACCAAAGGGCATTATCAAGCAAAAACCACTGCTTCCCTTTTGCCACCCCCTCCCGGGCTTAGCATGGCAGTCCCATCCATGGTATTTGGTAAACCTGCTTCAAATATGAGCCTGGTAGCCCGAGACCAAAGAAGAAATCATGCTGCGATACACAACTGATTACCAGTTGCTGAAGGAGAGGCAGCGAGGTGGTCAGTGCGGAGCAATACTTGGATTGGGATGCTATGTGGTACCAGCGGCGGTGGCTTTGAGAGAAGCGAGCAGCGCCAGCGCTTCGGCCACAAGATCCTGGTGCATGCTCGCAAATGGCAAATTCAGTGCATTCTTTCCGAATCCTGCATCCCAGCCTTACCCACAAACGTAATCATATATGTGCGCCCTACACATATATTGGCCGGTACTGCATATATGAGAATGCGCGCGTGGGTGGGTGTAAGCAGCGGAGAATGTGAATGATGAGGTTGGTGTGTAGGGCAGCCCCTCTTGCGGAAGCCTCTTTGCAGACCCACCAATTTGCCATGGTAGCGCGCCTTGTGTACTGTGGCCCGCAATGCAGAGAAGGCTGCTCCTTCAGACAAATCCACAAGGTTCGCTTCCCGACGTGCACACGAATCCGCTCCCGAATTGCCCAGCATATGATGAGGGCATGGTGTCCGGAATTGCCAGCAACAGAGGGGTGAGGCATGCTGTTCCCAACCTGTTAAACCACTGTTGGACGGACCTACTGATTTGTCCAGCCTGTCTTCATTCGCTTGCCTTGCGGGTTGCATCTTGCATAGGTTGTCAGTTGCACAGCAGCATCGTCGTCCCTTTGTGCATTTTATTCCCGCTTACCTCAACTGCTATTTGCTGTCATCCTTCGCGCGCATGCAGCGAAAATGTACCGCGCATTGGGGTCATGCATGCATATGGCCTCGGACCCACTCAGTCTCTTGCGGGGGAGGGAGATCTGCCCAAACGAGGCATTTAATGCACCATCTCTATGGTTCCAGATACCCTCCGCGATACCATGTTACTTGCAACCATTTTATTTCACTGGGCTAAACTTGCAAGGAGCAGTGCCTCTTAATTCGCCTGCAGCCAAGCATGTGGATACTGAAAACCAAAGGGCCAGAATCAGCAAATGAACGACATCCACATTTGCAATTCGGCTGGCCATGACTGTGTTTCAGCCATTCGTGATAGCCATGAAACACCACCAACAAAAAACGGTGTCAGCTCAACAGCAAGCGCACTCGAGAACACGCCGGTCCTTGTTCCCGAGAGCTGTTGTCCATGGCGGTGGCCTTGTCCTTAGAAGGCATGCCAAGAGATAACGTGAGCTGGACAAAACAGCATACCAGAAGTGCGCAAAACAAGGGACACTCCAGAAAAATCAAGGGGAAGAGCCATATTGTACATGAAAGTCAGCCGGGGAGGAGTTGAGGCAAGTGCGGCAAGACAACCGGGAACGGGGGATCCAAAATAGAGCACAATCCCTAACAAGCCAAACAAGCCATCCTCTCACCTGACCACGCTCGCACACCTGCCCCGCTGGACTTGTGGGGGTGTAGTGCATTCATGGGTGCGAGTACCTTAAGCATGTGGCCAGCAGACAGATACACGCAAATTAGCACATGCGGAATTTTTGTCTGCGTAGCCTCAGCGATTATTCCTATTTTTGATGCTGCTTTATGGACCACGCAGGTCCATTGTTTACGAGCAGAGACAGCGTGTGTGAGCGCGAGATAGGAGGCATGGATCATGCCTCTTCCACTCGAGCGTGCACCCTCGTTTAAGCCTTGTGACTGGTGGTGGCGGCTGGCCCTACGCTTGACATGTCTTTGCCTGTGCTCTGACCACGTCTTCAGACACATCACTCGCGCTTTTCCACATCCTGCCCTGCGGCATGTCGGTGTACAAACAATGCGGATGGATTGTTATGGCGCTGTTTGCTTGTCTTGTTGCAGCGCAGTTCATTATGTTTCAGCGCAAAACACCGAGAAGAGCGGATCCGGAGAATGTGTTTGAATACCACATCTGCGTATCAGATTAAAGCGTGCTGAATGCGCTGTTCCACAGAGCACCATGCCGTCCATATTGCGCAAAAGCGGCTTGAAAAGCGCACACTGCATTGCTCGATTTGGCAAACATGTCGACGTAATGCTGCATTGGGAACAGGGCCTTCCATGGAGCATGTGCGCCGCACCACAAGAAATGGCTGCAAAGAGGCATGTGTCTATCGTCAGTTGAATACCACAGTGAGAATTGGCATGTTGCTGTTGCTCATATCACTCACATACATGATATACACATATATGTGCTCGACAGTGCCACGAAGTGGAACAAAAGGCATGGAAATGTCTCGAGAAAAACAGGATATGTATCAAATAAAGTAAAGTAGTGCCTTTTTGCAGCACGTATGTGTGCATGTGTGAATTCCATGGCGCATTGGCATACATTGTTTACCGCGTCCATTTGTTCCCGTGCTCTTGCGTGGTTTGAAATCACTGCAGTGTGAGGCAGCCAATCTGCCAAAGTCCCTCCCTCCACCCACCTCCGAAAGCCTGCAAGCAACAGGCAAGCAGCGGCACCATGCAAGCACATAATCAACCACCTGCTCAGAGCCCACCCCGTGTTTTGTCTCCGTGCTCACACACCAAAAGGGACCTCCCGCACGCACACTCTCACTTTGCACTCTGCGAGTATCGATACTGCGCACACCTCTCACACATACGCACACAGTCCGTGCAGCCTGTATATGGCCATTCACGAGATGCTTCGCGTGTATTGTTGCCACTGCCGTCGCTGCCCGGCATTGTTAACTCATACATGTATATCCGGATGCGCATACTCACGCACAGCGCCAGTGTGGGGCCAAGGCTCTTACTCTATACGCTCATAAAAACAGTGCAGCTTTTTATTCACGAGCATGGCATCCACGTGCATCCTTTTCCCTTGTTTGACCCGAGTCTCTTGGCCTTCCCTGCTCCAACCACTGAAAATTGCACGCACAGGCTAACCGGCACAACTCAGCCTTTTACTGGGTTATGCTTGGTATTCGGATAGCCGTAGATCACAATGTCCACGTGGGGGAGGGCCCACATTATCTGGAAGCAGCGGAAAGAGGATGGGAACGGAAGCACCCATGTATGCACCTAGACAGCATGCTGCTTGTTTTGCAGTGCCGTCAGCGACACCCATGCACGCAAGGGGTGCTGCACTATTCCCACTTGCAAGCCATATTCAGATTTTTTCCCTTTGCAGTCTGTATGTCTGAGCAATAAGCATTCTTATGCTTGCAAGGCATGTCGACTTGGGGATTGGGCGGTGATGGCCGCAACAGCAGCAGCAGGCGGAGACAGCGGGCGCATGCAAGAATGCAAGTGAGGCATCTGAGCCCTGCTTCCCAATCTGCCTAAAAAAAACCCCTCCCCAACTCGGGCCCCACCTGTGTGCCTTGTCTCCTGCCATGTACAGCACTTTATTGTTTGTGTGTTCGCCGTCGACGCAGGCACGCACATCCTTCTCACACGTTTTATTCATTTGCCTTTCTGTGGAAATCACCCGCACCTGCAATTGCGTTTCCTTTTATCGTTGCTATGCACGCTTTGCCAGCACCTATCCAGTCTCTTTTGAGCAGTCGAGCAGCGTCCTGCTGTCTGAGATTGGATGTTGCATGTCCTTTGCCACAACAGCAGTGTCACATCGGCTCTGCTCACCGCGATCTCGTTGCTCGCCAAGAAAGCAGCGGATACGAGCACATCCATATGTTTGGTGCTCTGCTACGTTTGCTTATCTACCCCAAGGGCTGCTACTCTCCGAGTGCTTCGTTTAGAAATACGCCCGCCCTAGAAGAGCAGAATAGATGGCAGGCAGGGAGAAGCGATTGCCAACCAGGCTACATGCTGTATTGGCAGGCGACGATCCGATTGGCAAAGGGTCATATATCTCTGCAGAAGTTTAGAGTGAGGTGCTCTGCTGTTCCAGCAAAATACGACCATCAACGGGAGGGAGGCAGACACGCCGACGCTGTCTCTATTGCACACCACAAGTAGCGCGCCATTGCAGCCAAAACAGAGCCGAAGCCAGCACGCTTTTCATTATCCTTTGTAAGCAGCATTCGCCAACACGAGGCATGTGTCTGTGCTTGTCCGACAGCGCTGGCGCCTTCATCTGTCGGCCCAGAAGCAATGCATTCTTGCTCTGCTGTTGTCGAAGCAGACTTCGTGGTGGGGAATGGCAAGACAGCGAGTGCAGCCGACAGAAGCCAAATGAGTTTGTCAGTTAGGCTTATAATCCTGCCATTGCGCACGGCCTGCTCCCAAATGCAGCAACTCGATCAGCGCAACAGCTGCAAGCACAAGCACCAGTACAGGTATGCTGGTCTCTCTGAACAAGGGAGCAGCATAAGCAACTTTTCCGTCCAAACCCCGCCTCCACCTTACATCTGCAAATATGCCTCCTCCCCAACGATGCGGCGACAGCGACGCATGCCCGAGGCAAACACTCGACTGGACTGGGGCGCTGCTGGCTGTGCAGTGCAATATGCACTGGCACTTCAGGCGCCTGAAGCACCCATATACCCTCCCTGCAACCGCGTCGTTCGCTTTTGCTCTCTCTTTCTGGTTTGCCTATATGTCGCGTTTTTTCGAGCATCGCTATGCAAGGATTTTCCCGGCCAGCACAGGAGCCCTCTCACACACAGCAGATGTGCATGCATTCGTGCAACCCCCAAAGCAGAGGAAGGCTGATACGTGCGATATCCACGCCGGTCGCTCCCAGAACATGCTGCTGTCTTTTCTGAATCTCCACTCGCTACTTCATGTGTGCCGCTACCAATGCGATTCCGAATACGGATAACCCTCTCCCTTTTGCGTTCGACAAAAAAGCACCATCCGTGGTGTTGGTTGGCCTCAATGGACTCGCCTAACCGCGTGGCCCGGAGATTGTGCCGGCGCGGAATGCATGCCACACAGGAGGGCGTACTCGCTGCTTCCAAAGCGTCTCTCGTCATGATCGACCTCAATGCGTGCCTCTGGCCCTGCTATGTTTACACATGTCCCAGCAATGCATCAGATGCCACTGTCACCTGCATTTTCTGTCAACAAGCCTGGGATTCTGACTTATCGCCCTCGGCAAGCTGCCATGAACTCGGGATGTGTTGTCTGACATGCAAGGCGCGTCCGTCACCTGGCCATCCACTTAAAAGAATGTGGTGATGTGCCGCATTGCATTACATACACGGAGCAAATGCCCTTCGCATTTTCGCCATCGCTGAGACGGCCGAGCTACCAAGCGTAGACACAGGCGCCAGGAAAGAAAATTCAGTGCAAGAGACGATATTAATAGCAAAAGTCGCCTTATCCGTCTACTCGGCTAATATTTGGCCAGAGACAGCAGAACGCGCGCCCCCATTTTGCCATGCAAAAAATATGGCCATGTTGGTGTCTGCATGAGGAATAGCGGGGCTGTCTCGATGACGACGAGCGTACGGGCGGCGAATCCCGAGAGCAAGACACACATGGGCAAGGTGGTTGAGCAATGAGGGATCATGGTGTTTGTCCAGCAAGCGACGACAGAGAGAGTATGCACCAAGTCTCACTATCAGCTGAACTTCATTTTAACAAGCAAAACGAAAAAGAAAAAAAATCACACCCAATCACAAAATTTTGTGTTCGGTGTATGTGGTGTGTACTTGTATATGTATGTGACTGCAGAGGCGTGCAAGACACTTTGCCAGGGACAGCAGCGAGAATTGTGATTATGCATACATTTGCAGCCACTCTCAACGTGTGTGCTTAGCTGGCTTTTTGTGCCACCCAATCGGCGATCGAGCAAGGAAAGGCGGCTTGTCTGGAGAAAGGGAGCAGCACGCTGCAAGAGCCGCCAAACCTGCTGACACGCTTGCACCAAGGGCGAAGCACCCCAGGACATCACGGCACAACGCCCTTCTGATGGCAATGAAAACTCGCGCTCTTGCAATAGTGCGTTTATGGCGGGAGCAGAGAGAAGCTGCGCGAGATAAGGGAGAATGGCACTGAGCGTGCGAGGTGGAGAGTGCATGCCAGCGTATGCGAGTATCATAGGTTTGCGATTTGGATGCTGCCTGCGCGAAAAGACGGGTGGGAAAGGAGGGGGTGGGAGCGCATATGCGAACGCCATATGGCCATGCTGCCTACCTGTTTTTGCTTTATGACGCAATGCCTCTGGCATGGCTGTGTCGCAGATGTGGAGTGGGCTGCTAAACCACGCAACGCTATTGTGATCCTATCTGAGAGATCAAAACACTAGGATCAGATTAGTTGTGGGCCTGGCAGATCTGGCGTTGGCAGCTGCTGACCGCAGACGATGGGCATGCAGGTGGTTCAGTGTGCCAGACTGAAGCGGCGCTAGTACGCTCGAAACATATGATAGATAGGCGACACAAGCATATAAGAGCAAAGGACGTGAGCTGGGAATGGGAAAAAAGCAGAGAAGGAGAAGAAAAAGCAAGCTGGAAAACAAAGTGCAAGAGGAGAAAAGAAATAGCAGCAAGGGCGGTAAATGAAATATAAAAGAATGGTGGAAAGAAGGAAAGACATTAGAAAAGAAAAGGAGAAATAAAACAGGAGCGCCGGGGAAAACTCTGGATATATAGCCATGGTAAGGCAGCAGTGGTGGCACTTGTTGTTACACGGCGATCACTATTTTGTGGCATCAGTCATTTTTCTACAATAGCGTATGCATGTAGAATGTGAAGCGACGCAGAATGCAAAAGGGCGTCCTACCAGACAATCCTTCAATCCCGATGATGTCTGGTGCAAGTGAAGAGATAGCGCAGAGAAAGAGCTTGGGTGGCAAATGGGACTCGTAAATGAGGACTGGCGACTAGCTGATGATACGACACGCACACACACCACTGGCAGCATAAACAGCGAAAAGTGTATGAAAATGAGCATTTGCTTGCGGACTTGGCCACAACAAATAGATGCTTGTACTATTGAGTGCTCTGGCTTGAAAGACAAGTTCTCCGCATCGCTGGCTTTTGCATTTGCTATTGAGGCTGCATCCCCAAGGGCTGATGATCAGCTGTGAAGGGGAGGGAGGACACTTCAAAACACACCACTCCAATTTTACAATTGACTCGAGTTGGTAATTGTGCGAGTGTGATAAACACACCGCATCTTATCATCTCCTCCCCACCCCACCACGCAGCACATCTGCTTTCACCTCTGTCCAGCGCAAGCAACCTATGTATTCAGCTAATTATATCTACAGAGACTCACACGCAGCGTAGCAGCGCTCTTTTGACACCTTCGGACATCTCCGACACCCTACCTTCACCCTCTACTTGCTCTTTTACTCCAATAGCAAGGGGATGGACATCAGCAGCGGATGCATCAGGCTCAGGCAGGGCATGGATAATGTGTGCCTAGTGATTTTCTTGTACATGTATGACCAGGACACTGCGCAGCCAGACAGTAGCCCGATTAGCTTATAGGGCTGTGGCCACCGAGCTATACCAGGTTGCCAGGGAAAGGACACAATAGCAGAAGAGTATGGCTTGGTGCTTGTATCCACCTATACCACCACAATTAGAAGACATACTCTCTCTAGCTGTTCATTCTGTGCTGCCTTCACATTCTACCGGCCGCGCTTCACAGTAGCACCCATGGTTTATCCAGCCAGCAGCGGAATGCTTCATTATTAATTCTTGGCAGGACACCTATTTTCTGCTTCGAGCAAAGAACCACACGACGGCTCTGGATATCACAAATCTGCTGACCCGGCTGCACATGTGGCGCTGATGTTTGCAGCAAAAGTGGTGCTTTTGTCCATTTTCCTTAGCCTGCAATTGTACAAGGGAAAAGCCGTGCGGTACAATTGCCAATTGGGAGGCCTTCTACATGTATACGCCATGTCCATTCCTCACTCTATTCGGCCAATGTGTTTCCCCTGCAGCTGCAACAAGTCCGTTGTTTCTGGTTTCCTCTTGTGTAATTGCTCGAGGGTGGCAGCTGCCTTTGTAGACAATACGGGCCTATTTTTGGCTGGCAGCTATAGCCCTTCTGACCTGAGCCTGCGGTGTAGGCCTTTCTCAGCCAGGCTGAGCTTGAATGGTGCAAGGATGATGGCAATAATCTAAGCAGCAGTTATCTCTAAGGAAAAACCAAAGGGTAGGGGCAGAGAGGAATGAAAAGGCTGAATAGTACAGATAAGCATAAACACAGCTGCGAACAAAAGGCAGTGGTTGGCGAAAAGAAAAGCGCAGTCCCTCTCAAAAGGGAGCACCTATTTGCGACGCTTGATGGAGTATGTCTGTAGGCTGATGGAGTTGGTTGCGTCGACAATCTCAATATCAGGTATCGACGGGTGTATGCCAGTCAGCGAGCCAGCTTCGCTGCTGCCTCGGCTCCTGCCCCTGGTGCCTGTACTATTGCGCGCCGTACGAATGCTGGCAAGTGATACGTGGTTCGCATTGTTGGCAGTGTTCAACTGAATAGGCAAAATGTCGCCAGGCTCCGACAGCGATACAAAGAACGAGTCATTGCCCAGCGGGCTTGACTGGCTGTGTGTGGTGGCATTTGCAGCAGCAGCTGGGGCTGTGGTTGCCAATCCATCAAGTATGGAAGAGATGCTGTCCCACCCTTGTTGGTGCTGGTGCTGGTGCTGGTGGTGCGTTTGTGTCTGCGCTTGCAACTGTGTCTGGGGCTGCAATTGCGACTGCGAGTGCGCCTGGGCCTGAGGCTGAATTTGCGCGGGGTCCATGAGAATGTCGCCCTGGTCGAAAGAGAGAACCAGCGCCTGTGATGGAATCTCCAGCCCCGTGCCGCCAACAGGGCTGACGGAGATGACTCTGTGATCTGCATAGCCCGAGCTAATATGGTCGTTCGCTCCGGCGCCAATATCCATCGTTATCGTTGGCACCAGCGATAGCAATGCAGCTCCGTGCGACCCCCTGTCTACGCCAGCTAGCTGTGGTGACTTCGAATTGAATGCCGCACCATTCGCAGCGGCCTTCTCGCGCATCTTTGATTTTTTCTTCTCAATCTTCAGCGCCTCCTTGTACTCCTTCATTTCGCTTTTGTACCTCAGCGTATCCTCAGCTGCATACTTTTTGTACGGCGCCTTTTCCTCCTCAGTCATCTCCTTCCACGTCTTTCCAGCAGCATTCGAGATGTTTTTGGCCTTTGCTCTTGCACCATTCGCGTTGGTTTGTTTGTGGTACTCGCGGCGGAAATAGAAGAACGAGTTGCGTGGCTTCTTGGGCTTTACCACCTCTTCGGCGACTAGCGAACTCTGGGCTAATGCCGACACTGGGTTTCTGGCACCTGCGTCCGTGCCGGTTTCGGGGGCGATGCTCAATATGGCTGGTGCCACGGTGCCGGCAGCTAGTAGCTCGCCCTCAAAATCGCTGCCCGCTGCGTCCTCGTCTGCCTCTTCATCCTCTTCGTCTGCCTCGTCATTCATATCTTCATCCGACTGGGTGGGGTCGAAGGTGGCATCGTCAGCCTCGCTTCCAATATGCTCTGACATGTCCTCAAGCAGGTCCTCCAGATGACGCTTGTTTCGCGGCTGTGCTGAACCTGCCAGCCTTACATCAGCTGCCGGTTGTCTGCGCTCATGGGGCCCTACCAGCCCAGAATATCGCGGGTCATGATGGGCGAGCCTGCCGCCGGCTATGGACGTTGTTTCGCGGCTGTGCTGAACCTGCCAGCCTTACATCAGCTGCCGGTTGTCTGCGCTCATGGGGCCCTACCAGCCCAGAATATCGCGGGTCGTGATGGGCGAGCCTGCTGCCGGCTATGGACGACGCACTGGCGTTTTGCAGCCTATTCAAGGCACCAGCACTGCCCGAGCCCTGGCCATCTGCATTTGGGGCAAGTATGACGCCGACGATTCTGCTGCCCTCAGGAACTTGAATAGAGGCTGGAATCAATATCACGCGTCGGTCAGAGGGGACTACCAGCGTATGCTGTGTGTACTTGACGCCTGGCCGCCGTGGGGTGGACGGCCCGTCGGCCTCGCCGTCCAGCTGAGCGTACTCTATTGGAATCACCCGTGACCATCGCTGTGCTGAAGACATTGTGAACTGGGGCTAGTTGCTGTGTAAGACAAGCTTGCAAGCTGGGCAATGTTTTTTTTTTTTGAGCAAACGGAAGTGCAGAGGAAAGTACGAGAGTCGCAAGGCGTATGCACGCGTGTGCGTGCGCGTGAAGGTGGATGGTGCAGCTGAGGGAGGGATGAATGACCCGGGACTTGAACAATGGGCCAGTTGACGGCGACCCCGGTTGCACTCCTATTTTGTTTGTTTCTACTTGCGCAAGCGATTTAGAAGAGAGAAGTGGGTGATGTGCTCGGCGATTCGAGAGCAAGTCATAACACAGATGCTACCACCTTCCCACTCTTGATTTGTAGCAATCCTTCCAATTAAAATGAGGTGCTGTTTGGGAATGCGTGTATCCGATTCAGCATGCAACGTTTGCAAAGGGCAGCACTAGGTTGAATAGACCTGGCGTGTGCCAGCCGTGGTAGCAGTGGACTTGTGGTGGCAGCCGCCTATTGTTGCTCAAAAAGGCAAAGTAATGTGGGGCTAGAGGCGAGGGGTATCCAATAAAGCACATAAAGGAGTGCAGTAAAAAGCAGAGGAGGAAAGAGGGGCGAAAAGGAAGGGGATGCATGTGGCCACAACTGGGCTTGTCCTTGATATAAATGCCGCAAGCAGCAACAAGAGAGCGGAGATAGCTGCAGACATGAAGCTGGGTCTGCACGCCTCAGCTTGCATTGAGAGCGAGTGAGAAAAACAAAGCGGGTGATGCAGTCACTCGCTGTATGCGAGGGTATGAGCATGGGGCGATGCGAGAGAGGATTGCTAGCCTTGATTAGGAGCAGAACAGGCTACGAGCCAAAAGGGGGTGGGCTGCACCTTGCATGCTGATGGCGGCCGTGGTGAGCCGGGGCCATGGCCTTTTCTTCGAGCTCGTTTTTGTTGTGCTTTCCTCAGACCACCCAGCTGGCAATTACCATACGCGGCTTCTCTGCGAATGTGTGCTGGGAAGCACATCCAACTCTTGCTCAGAACAGCCCGCACTGCGCCGTCTCCACGCGAATGGGCTGGTGGCTAATCTCCCTCGTCTCGCCCTACGCAGCATCCAAGATGCCCGATACCGCGAATGTGCGCGCTTCTTTGTGGATTTGTGGCTGTTTACACATTCGAGCTGATGCGTCTTCATGCAGTCACTCTCTTCCGCCTCACACGCGTTAATTACCTGTGTTCACACACGTTGTCTGCACTGTCATTAGCCGAGAGAATCGCAGGGGAAGGAGGGCTTGCCCAACACAAAGACCGCACGCAGCGCTCACAAGGAAGCCGTTCCAATATGCACCCGTCCGGGATCCTTTGCAGGACATGGATGTCAACACCCAATGCCATCAGTATGCTAGGCATTTTCCTCTGCTCCAAGACATCCAGTGCCAATCGGAAACAGCGCTGACTTGGTGCGCATTGCAAGTGTGCGGCGACAGCGGCGGCCCCGCTGCCTAAGCCAAATAATGGGCTTTAGGGGGGTGAGTCGGTATCAATGTTTATTATTTACATTGCCGATTCCACGCTCTCCAGCAGAACGCACTTTGGTTCGAACTAGGAAGGATGATTAGTTATGCTGTTATTGCGCAAATAGCAAACGCCTACTTTCGATCGCTGATGGCTTGGGTGCATGACGCACAGCTGTATCCACTGGTGCGGGTTTACGTGGGTCGTCTGGTCGCTCTCCTTGCGCTCAGACCCGCCAAAAGGGTGCTCACCAGCCAGGCTTGCATTGATTTCCTCCGCTTGCCCACACCAAAAAAAAAAAAAAAGATGTGCCGTCAGTTGGGCCACTGCTGCTTTCCAGCCATTTGCATGGGGCGAAGAGCATGCAATGCATGTATTCAAGTCACCGGCTTCCATCACGACAATGCTGGCGTGTTCTTTGGCCGCAGAGCTCAGGATTACATGCATATGAGGGGTGAATGTAAATGCAGCTGGTGCTCAGCAGCTCGGAGGGTGGCATATGGAATTTGGAACGTCCCTGCTGTCGCCATCCCGTGCCCCCACACTTCACCTAGTATGCGACTGATAGGCTAGCACAAAGCTGTATCTCCCGCCAGCATAGAGCCATATCCAGACAGCCAACCACCCAGCAAAGGCACAGCCTGCTCAGAGAGCGCTGCTGACAATGCAAATCTCTGCCCCTCCCTGCACGCGAGAACGTGAAACGTCACAGCATGCAAATCAAGGCCCCATGCCATGTATATTCTGCTCTCTTCACACGGCAGCTAGCGGGCACCACCAAGCACTCTCGCGGCGCTGGCAGTAAGCACGCCCCTCCCCACACCTAGGCCTTGTTCAAAGAGAGCATGCAGCGCTCCAGCAGCCATTGTCCAAGCGAAAACAGGGCACTCAGTTCTCACCACCACAGCAGCAACCACATGTCACCTGGGACAATGGTGCCTTAGCCTTTGTATGCTTGTTTTTTGCTCTCACCCTCTGCAGAACAGGGAGTGCAGTGAGACTATGTGTGCAAGGCATTCTACCGCGTTTGTATGCTCATGAAGAGCATTGCCCGCCTAGGGCTGGTGGTATATCTCCCGTCCTTATCCCTTCGCCCTATGCTCAGTTCACCGCTTACTACCCTTTGCCTCTGCTCCTTCTCTTAGCATATATCTGCCATGTTGCTCGGCCTAAACGGTTTCTGGCATTGCTTGCGCCAGCATCAGGCTCTGCTTACCCAAACACGATTGAAGCGATCCCAAAGATTCCTGCCAATATACATATGCCTTCTGGCAACGCTGTTTAGCATGTGGCTGCCAGCTGTACACGCATTCGACCCGCTTGTACCTGCCGATGCGGTGGGCTATGTGGCCCCAGGCGATGCCCAGCGTGCTATTCAGCTAGCTTCAAATCATGAGCAGACAGCGCCTGCTGGAAATGGCCGCAAGCCTCAAATTCGTGACGCAGTCGTTACAGGCACGACAACTGTCTATGCAGTCACCACTCGCACCATCTACGCAGGCTACGAAACTCAGCCACCAACGGTGCACACAGACTACTCGACGCAGCAACCTACCCCTAGTGCAACCACCGTTTCAGTGTTCTACAGCGTAACCACTGTCTACATAACGTCAACCTGGGTATATGCTTCGACCTACCAGTCTCCTGTCACTGTTGTTGTTGGCTACAGCACAAGTGGGATGCAAACAGTGAACCTGCCAGTAATAACCCAGCCCTACGGTGCTGCTCAGTCGACTATGAGGCTATATGATTTCATATATGCCGCAGTGTCAGCTTTGGTTTCGGTAGCAGCACTCCTCCTTGCTTGAATCGCTTTACATGTACACGCCGCTGCAGCATCTATTTATAAGCAGTGTGGTCTAAACAAGGATGACGAAAAAGAGAGCATAGCTATATAAACAAATACACATGTTTAGTGGGAGGGGCTTATTACTGGTTGTTGCACTCGATTTGCTTTTGCGACGACCTGGAGCTAATGTATATCTCGTCGACAGACGGCTTCGTGGCTTTGGACAGCGGCTGTGCGGTTGAGAACGCCGTGTCAGCAGCACCAGCACCATTGGCTGCCGAGCCAGAGGATTCAGACGCACCAGCGACCCTGGCATCAGTAGATGGCTCGGGTCGCTTGCCGCCCATCGCCATGGACACCGTGGCATGCACATTCCCCAGAGCTCCTAGCCATGACTTCATGCCGCGATCTGCTGCATCGTTCATGTCGGAGAGAACCTTGGACTCTGCTGCTGCTGCTGCTGCTGCTGGCCCCGAAGCAGCTGCATTTGCCCTCGTGGATTTGTGGCTCTTGCCGCTGTCGCTAGGGCGCTTTGATGTCTGCTTCGACGACCGGCTCTTACTGGGCGTGTTGCTGCCTCGGCGCGAGCTGGGAGTGCCGGGGACCTTGCGTCGCTTGGCCGAAGCAGGGGGAGCATCGGGCGGCTCCTCATGCGAATCCTGTGGGGACGAGGGCGACAGCGGTGCTTGGTCGTCGTTGATGACAAACGCCAGACTCATCGGCCCGCTCTTTTTCTGCACAGAGCCCTGCTCACCCACTCCGGGACCAGTACGCTTGCGAGGCGGCTGCCCCGACGAAGCCTGTTCGCTTTTGGCTCCATCACGAGGAGAGGAGGCCTGGGTCGCTGAGAATGGCTGCCGCTTGCTGCTAGCCTTTGGCGATTTGAGCTGTTTCCTCCCCGAGCTCACAGCGCGCTTCAGCGCATCATAGTCGGCCTTTACGGAAGAGAGCTCACTAACAGTACGCCGAAGCTTGGACTCTATCTCAGCCGCATCCCTTTCAAGGTCTCTGGTTTTTTGGATCTCGTTCGCTCTAAGCAGATGTGCCGTGCGCAGCTCTCGTTGGGCCTGCTCGCGATCAGCAGTGACCTGTTTCAGCTTGGTACGCAGCGTAGTGACCAAAGCAGTCCCATCCATCTGCGCATTCGCCTCGGCACTGGCAAAGTCTGCGTCGGCAGAGCGGCGCTGCTCCATGCTAGCCCACAGCAGAGCCTGCTGCTGGCACTCTGCCTCGCCCAACGCCGCCTCCAGCCTCTTCATTCTTGCCTCGTTAGCGCCCGTGGCCGCCAGCTGCGTAAGCCTAGTCACCTGCTGCTTCATCCTCGATTGGGAGTTCAACGCACGAGCGTACGCCCTTTTCAGCGCCGTGTGCTCACGAACCAGCGCTTGTCTTTGTGCCACCGCCTGGTGCCTCTGCAAGTCCAGCTCCCCCAGCAAACTCGTGGATGTCTTTTCAGACTTCAGCTTGATTGGGTCATCCAGCTGCGTATTCTTATCCAGGTCTGCCAGCTGTGCTTCAGCCTGAGCCAGAGCCTCGCAGGTGCTCTGGTGGGTCTCCTGCAGCTCCTGCAGCGCGCCCTCGCAGTTCATCCACTGAACACGCATCGGCTCCCACTCATTCACCCGCTCCTCCTCCATCCTGTGCATCTGGCTCCTCAAAAGCTCAGCCTCGGCCTGCACTGCACTATACCTCATCTGCAGATCGTCAGCCCTCTGCTCGGCACGCAGCCTGGCAGCCGTGTCCTCTGCATGCCTCTCAGCCGCCCTCTGCGCATCCTTCTCAGCCAGCATGCCTGCTTTGCACTCTTCCTGGCGGTCTGACCACCGCTTGGTCCAGAACGACCGCTGCTCCTCGAGCTCGCGCCTGGCCTGCGCCTTATCTTCCTCCAGCCTCTCTATTGCTTTGCGAGCCTCCTCCACGGCGGCCGCCGATTCATTTGACCGCCGCAGGGCGGCCGAGTGCTCCTGGCGCAAAGTGTACACCTGGGCTGCCAGCTCCTCGCGCTCGGCAAGCAACTCGTCCGTGCGCTCCTGTGCCATCTGTAGCTGGGTCCTCAGTGGCTGCACATGCACCTTCATCCACTCCTTCTCCAGCCTATCGCCCTTTGATGCTTCTTCATCTTCGCCTTCTCTGCTGTCGCTAGATCTGCCAGCGACGCTCTGCAACATCATACTCCGACGACGGCCATGCAGCCGCGACAGCTGGGGCTGCCCATCCATGGAAGACTGCTCTGCTAGGCCATCTGCGAGGTTCCCGTCGCCGCTAGGCTCGCTGCTTTCCCTGCGGAACCTCCTTTGTGCCTCGATAAATTCTTCCTGCAGCCTTTCGTAGTTTTCCTGCAATTGCTGGTTGGTATCCACAAGCTCCTGCCCTACTGTGGCAGCCAGAAACAGATTTCGCTCCTTCTCCTTCAGCAAACAATACGCCTCACGCAGGCGGTCTCTCAACGCTGGCTCGTCCAGACGTCGGAGCGCCGGTGTGTTGAAGGGTGATGGCACCGGGGAGCTGCTCTTTGGCGCCAATTCGTCCACCCGCTGGAGCACTCGTGTGACGGGCGTTCGCATGGGCGTGTCTAAGGGTACGCTGTGCTTAGGTTTGTGTGTTGGTGTATGCGACTCCATTATTGCTTATTACTGCCACGCCCCTTGTTCTCGCTCTTCTCGATTGCAAAAAGGCTGGTGGTAAAAAAATAAATAAGAGATGCAATCCTGGCAAATGTGGCAAGATAATTAAATAAAGCAGAAGCGAAGAAGAGAGCAAAGAAAGCCAGCTTTAATGTAAACCTGGGCAGCATAGGGCCGTCAGCCGGAGGCAAGCGATCGCAGCATTGTTCTATTTTTTGCCGCCCATCGAGCGGCACACACCCGGTTTGCTGGGGGAAGCAGACAGGCATTGCACGGTCCTCTTTACCAGTGGATTTGCCATGTAGGCACATACGAAACACCACTCGCTGCAAGTGGACTCGTTGGCTGTACCAAGGACATGAACACCAGAATCGCAGTGTGCGGGTGGAAAGAGCGGAGCTCCCAGACGAGTTTTTTTTTTCCGCCACCTATATCCGAGATTCCCGTGAAAAGAAAAAAAAAAAGTCAGTGCGCGTGCGCATCTCACGGCTCCAGCGCCCCCTGGCTCCACACACAGCACCTCGATCTCGCAGCAGAGCGTGGTTCAGACACAGCAAGATTGCATGGAACCGAAGGTGGGTGCTTGGGATGGCTCCGACGAACATGCTGGTCGCGTGCACCAATGGCTTGGCTGAAGCAGGCTTCGCGTCTGGGCCGGAGCGCGTTGACACGGCTCGCCTCGCTGAGACGCGCCGACTCGCAGTTTTGCGGGCTGATCGCACACAACCAGCCAATGGAATCGCACTAAGCTGCGCTTCCAGTGGGCAGCGCTTAGCTTTTCGGGTGGGCGAACGCGTTTTCGCATCACCCTCTCAGGACGTGTCGCCTGCTGTGCCCTGTAGTGTCCAGGGAAATATAAAAGACCAGGGCAGCCCCCAGAACGCGGCGGAGGAAACACGCTTCACTCGCCATCTCCTTGCCATTCTGCGAAAGCTACCCGCTCCTGACAACCACAATCTTTGCCATCTGTAACCAACATATCCGTACATTTCACATACTCTTTGTCTGCTATATCTTCGCCATGGTTGCCCCCACCTCCTTCAGCCTCAGCACCTCCAGCATCCCTCTCCGCGTCGTTCGCCGCACAGTCACCGCCAGGCTGCCTACCAGGGGCTCCAAATACGCTGCCGGGTATGATCTCTACGCTTCAGAGGAAGCCACTATCCCTGGCAAGGGCGGCCGCGGCGTCGTGGAGACTGGAATCACCGTTGGCATACCGCCAGACACCTACGCCCGCGTCGCCCCACGCTCCGGCCTTGCAGTCAAGCAGGGAATTGACACGGGTGCCGGAGTCGTTGACGCCGATTATCGCGGAACCATCAAGGTTGCGCTGTTCAACCATGGCGAGGACGAATTCAAGATCAGGCCGGGAGACCGCATTGCACAGCTTATCCTCGAAAAAATCTGCACCCCTGCTATACTTGAGTGCGACATGGATGAGCTCGAGGAGACTGAGAGGGGCAGCAATGGATTTGGCTCTACTGGCGGGTACTGAAGCACGAGCCCGCTGAGTGCACTGTCTGTCACCTCTTTTGACGCTGCTGGGCTGGGTTTTGTGCGCTAGTGTATTATAGTTTCATGGATTAGCCACCAGTTTTTCTTGCGTGCCAGCATTAAATAAAATGCAGTTCCTTGGGAGCAGCAGGAATAGAAGGCGGGCAAGGCTGTACATTGAAGCGCCGATGGAAGACGGAAGAGCACATGAATCGCTAGAAACGACCTGCACCATGCACCATCAAACAGATACACTAGTAGTCGTAGGCGCTCTTGTCGGTATCCATATTGCGTGTATAGTGGTCTAGCCGCTCGTCAAGAGCAGCCAGCGGTCCAACCTCCTTCTCAGCCGCATCGTATGCTGCCTGCTCCTCAGACACCACCTGTGCCATCGCATCGCCAAGACGCTGCTCCGTCGACCCTCTCCTGCGCATTGGCGGCAGTTTCTCGTTGTCGCGGTCATACCGCTTGGCCTCCTCGAACGACATGACAGCCATGCGCAGCCCACGTCCCCCAGCAGAGAGCTGCCCAACAGGCAGCCGCTGCGTGCCCAGCAGCCCCTTGAGCTCGTTGACAGTCTCGGCCTCGGACCGCAGGACATGGAAGATGCGCGCCATCTTGCCGACAGCCAGAATCTTCTTGCGGATGGCCTCGCGCCGCAGCTCCAGATCCGAGCTATGCGTCTCCGCCAGCTTGCTCTGCAGGTCTGTGCTGCTCTCCTCGAGCTCATCCTTGGTGCAGATGTTGAGGATTGCCAGCAGCATGTCTGTCATCTTCTCGCCGACAAATGGCAGCGACCACGTAAACACATCCATGAAGTTGGGCAGCCAGTACGGGTGCGGCGAGCTGTTGAACTGCCGGATGTTCATCACGTTGTTCTCGTACTTGAGCACAGCCGCCTTGTTGTTGTACACGTCCAGGTAGTTTGGCGCAGAAAACAGCGTGATGACTGCCGGGAACCCCGTGGCTTTGCTCTTGCGGTACATGCGGTACCCAGCGTCCTGAGCCTCATGCGCACGCACCAGAGACAGCAGGCCGTTGCGCTCGAGGAAGGCACACACTGCTGCGTAGTTGAAAAAATACGAGCACCCGCGCGCGTAGTTGTGGATGAAGTAGCTCTTGTTCTTCTCGTGCCCAAAGTCCTCCACTGGATCCGCCCACAGCAGATCGCACATCAGCCCATGCGTCGGCGGCTCCCTAAACCTGTCCAGCGCACGCAGGTCGTCCAGTGTGTGCAGCTCGGGACTCAGTCCGCCGTGGATGCACAGGAACTGCTTGTTCACCACCGCTGCCAGAGGCAGAGCACAGAACGACTCCACCGCCGCATCGTACACGCGCTCAGAGTACTTGTGCGTGCACTCCAGCTTGAACGTAAAGTAGTCTGTCAAGTGCTGGCACTCGTGGTTGCCACGCAGCATGAAGAACGACCCCGGGTGGCGCAGCTTCAGCGAGTACAGGTACAGCAGACACTCAATCGAAAAGTACCCGCGGTCCACATAGTCGCCCAGAAACAGGTACTGCGTTGTGTCTGGATCCCCACCCACCTCAAACAGCTTCATCAGGTCGTAGTACTGCCCGTGCACGTCGCCGCAGATTGTCACTGGCGAGCTCAACGCCAGCAGCGTTGGCTCTGTCCTCAGCAGCCGCGTCGCTTCGCGGATAATCGCCAGGGCATCCTGCTCCCGCAGCCGGCCTTCGCGGAAGAAGTGGTCCTTGAGGAACGCACACTGCGGCCGCGACTCGTCCCCGTTCTCAAACACCTCGCTGTGCTCAGGGACGTTTGTCGCTGGTGGCGGCACCTCCTTCACTGCACGCTCCTGTGTAGAGACATGCTCGCCGTCCTCAGTCGTGTGCACCGTGAACCCTACGCGAGGGATACCCTCAGCACTACCACCAGCAGTCGAGGCATCGCTCATCTCGCAGTCGTCAGCCTCAGGCAGTGCCAGGTCCCGCTGCTGCTGCTGCTGCTGCTGCTGCTGCTCGCTGTTAGTGTCGTCTACGTCCATACTCGCTGGTCCGTATTCTGTGTGTGCCTGTGTATGTGTGTGTGTGTGTATGCGCCTGTGCGTGCCTGTACGTGCCTGTGCGTCCTTAAGCGCCTGTTTGCCAATAGCTGGCTATCTCCCGTGTCCAAGGCACTGCTCTGTGAAGTGCGACCAGTGCGCTAAACCAGTGGCCAAAAAGAAAGCGAAAAGAGAGTGCAAAAAAGGAGAGAAATGGGCAAACGCTGTCCAGAACCCACTTGCAAAGGGAACAAAAAAAAAAGCAGCCAAAGAGTGGTATGGAGGAGGCAGCTTGAGGGTGTTTGAGCGGAGAAGCAGGAAAGCCAAGCAAAAGAAACGCCGGGTGTGCACGGCGCTGTCAACGGCGTCAATGGCGCCAATGGAGATGGTGGGACAAAATGTGCTTGTGTGCTGGGGTGGGAATGCTCTGCCGCCCTGCCCCTCCTCCTCTTTCGCCTTG
>MU604054.1:0-43114 GCA_025201845.1 Martensiomyces pterosporus | reverse complement strand
TGCGGCAGCATGGGTTCCAGGTCTACCTCCTGGACGAGTACCGCACATCCAAGACCTGCCCAGCATGCATCGAGGGCAACCTCACCACATTTAAGCACGTGCAGAATCCCAGACCGTACCGGAGGACGACGACGCCAGAAGTCAAATGCCATGGCCTTCTTAGTTGCAAAAACGAGAATTGTATGGAGCCCATGGCAAATGGCTCTGCTGCACCGCTGAATCGTGTGCGCCTGTGGAACCGAGACTTGGCAGCCGTGCTCAACTTTAGGCACATCCTCAGCGGCCTCCGCGAGCATGGCTTCAGGCCAGCAAGGTTCGTGCGGCCAGGCCCCAAGGACGACGACGAGCAGCCGCTACTCAAACGGCTACTCAAGGCCACCGACATGAAGGCAGCAAAGCGCCAGCGCAACGGCCATGTGCATCCACAGCCCTAACAACGACCATCCGGAATGATTATCGTCGTTTCCAACCTGCACCAACTGCTTCTACATGGGAAGCAGTGGGGTGCACAAGATGCTGGACATGTCCAGCAGTCTGGAACCCCCCATTGCCTGTCCTTTTCTTTCGCGCAGAACAAACAAATCTGTGCAGGAACACTGCCTGCAAGAGATGCACCGCTTGCTCCTGATGGATACGGAGGAAGGCAAGTGCGGAGTAAATGTGTCCACCGAGCCCCGGCAAAGCAAGGCGGCACCATCAATTATTCGTGTGGGCTGCGAGGATCTCTCCCACCTGTCTGTACAACACCCGCTGTCTCAGCAGGGTGCTTCGTGATGTGGGATCGACCTGACAGAGGATGCTCTGGTGTAGTGACACATTGGCTGTCTCTACAAACCATCGCCGTATTCTCTGCCGCCCATTCTTTCGAGGCAAGAGCATACCCCGCTCTTTGCCCTAGATTTGCCGGGACGGAGGTGGGCTTGCTTGGAATGTGCGCTGCGCCCCAGTTCGGGAGCTACCTAGTGCCGATTTCCGATGGATGCAGGAGCAAAAAATGCAGCATGCTAATGGTGAGCATTGAGTGAGGTGCCATGCTCTCCAATGCTGCTGGCTTGTGTACAAAAGCAGTGTCGTGGGGGCGGGTGGGAGTGGTACTGTCGGTAGCCACTGGCATTGCACACTCGCTTGCTGGGTCCAGTGTTGAGATCTATTTGAAAGAGCACCGAGCATGATGCAGCTTCGCTAGCAAAGCGGCAGCTCCTGCAGACTGCGTGCCATTCTGATGCATGTCTTTCTGATACTTAAGCCGCCACTTCACTGGGTGGTGGCTGGACATGCCCAGCAATGTCTTGAAAAAACGTACAGCGAGCTGTGGCTCTTCCACACTGCTTGAAAGCCACGGCGAATATATGGAAGCGTGTGCTTCCGATTCCGGCAACGCGAAGCATACATGTGCTAGGGCCCTACAGTCCACAGCAGTTGACCGTATCTATCGATCAACCAGCTTGCATACGCTCACCATGGGTCGTGCCTGCCTGCATGGCATGTATGTGACTGTTTGACGCCGGGTGATATGTCCCACAGCATTTGTAGCCATAGGAGCCTTTGTTGTTCATCGGAGGCACGTTTGCTCCGCGGCTCCTCACACTGCCCATGTCTGTACTGCAGGCATCGATTGCAGGTGCTCTTGGCGGTACTTGTGCATATGCGATTCTTTTCCAGACAATGTGACTAGCAATCTCCAGGTCTCAGTTTGCATAAACAAGAATGCTCGCCATGCAACTCAGCAGATGTCTTGCCCGGTATATGGCGGCTGCATGCAACCAAATCGGTGCGCTCATTCAAACAAAGAAAGAACTGGAGAACATTCTACTGGACAATGCTCATCGTGTCCCAAGGAGCTTGATCCCAATTGCACAGCGTCAACAGGTCGACATACAGCTGTGGGAAGCTGTCTGCAGATCAGCACTGAGTAAAAGGCTGTGTAGATGGACAGCACCTTTCCTTGTGCCCAAAAAAAAGAGATTCCGCTCGCCACCTGGGGAATCGCCCATGGCCAGCGCCCCTACCGCAGGCCCGTGTGGCAGATTCGCAACGCCTTGCAACTGCTGCTGTTGCTTTATTCTACCAAAAAGAGTATTCGCAGCCTGCGCACCATGTGTGCACGTACAGGTCCCCGTGACCCTTTCTATCCGCATGTACCGAATTAGGCAGCGAGTAGCCGAAAAGCAAAACGATGCACATACACAGAGAATAGAAAGCGCTGGCAGACGATGATCTCCCAGCCGCTGTGGGTGTGCATCGAGCGGGTTAGTGCATGATTTGTCGATATACCAGCACTCCTCAGAAGCGAGCACAAGCTGTGCACATCCCACTTGGCAGGGTGTGCGAACATGGCCACCCAGGCGGGGATGGCGCCCCTGAGCCAGGATAGGGAGGAGGAGGAGGAGGAACAAAGGTCTCGACGCCATTGCCGTGGCCATCCGACATGAAGTGGACAAAGTGTTGGATTGGAAACAGAGGTGCGGCTGCGCTTCCCACAGAACTCGGTATATAAAGGATGTGGGCAGCCCAGCATTATTGCTTCATCACCACACACAGACAAACCTCTACACTCGCTCTGCTTCCCATCTAGTTCCCTACGCCTTCCAATCGTAGCCTTATCCCCTGACCACAGCGACTGCTGCTTCATCTGTTGCGGATTGCACGCCAGAAAACCCCCCGCCTATCTCCATTCTCTGCAAGAGGCTCAGAATCCACCCCTTGTCTACTTTTGTTATTGTAATTTACTATCTCGTATAGACCCCTCTTCCACACCGCAATGGCTGACAGCGGAAGTACCCACCACGAGGTCCGCATTGGATCCTTCCAAACCACGGAGAGCTCGCTCTCGCAGACACCGCCACACACCAGCGAGGCCAAGGCAGCGTCTATCCGCGAGGGCGATGTCTACGAAGCCGAGGCCCTTGCAGCCACCGAGGATCCCAACCGCCCCAGCAATTGGTTCCGGCGCCTCGTCTACGACTGGAACGCTGAAGTTGGCGAGTTCCTCGCCATGCTTGTGTTCGTCTTTATCGGCTGCTGCATCACAGCCGAGTGTGTATTCCGTCTCCCGCACAGCGCGGGGTCCATGGACATCTCCATTTGCTTTGGCTGGGGCTGTGCCCTCGTCGGTGCAGCAATGGTCGCTGGACCCACCTCCGGCGGCCACCTCAACCCCGCTGTCACCATCGGCAAGGCCGTCTTTGGCCACTACCCGTGGAAGCGCGTCCCCGGGATGGTCTTTGCACAGACCCTGGGCTGCTTTGTTGGTGCGTTCTTCACCTGGTGCTACTACCACCCGATGTTCTCCGTCGTTGATGGCGGCCATCGCATGAGTGTGGGACCCAAGGCAACGTCCTTCATCTTTGTGATCCAGCCAGTCACCTCCGGCATCTTCACAAACACCAACCTGTTCTTCAACGAGGCCATGATGACCTTCTGCATGCTCTTCATGGTGCATTTTTGCGGCGATAGCCGTATCCACAAGGACGTCACTGCCATTCCCATCATTCTGGGCCTCCTCCTCACCGGTGTTCTTCTTGGTGGCAGCCAGATCAGCGCCATTGGAATTAACCCGGCTCGTGACTTTGGACCCCGCCTGTTCATTCTGATTGCTGGATGGCGCGATACGTTCTCGATCCACAACTACAACTTCTACGTCCCGCTTCTCTCGCCCATCGTCGGCGGCATCGCCGCTCAGGGCGTGTATGACTACTTGATTGTGCCCAGCTACATCACCAATGCCCATAAAGCCAAGTCGCGGCCATCCGAGCACTAGCCCTTTCGCGCTGTGTATTCCGCTCACAGATGTAGAGTAAATGTACTGTAGCTGTTCCTGGTATTTAATTTTCACTATGACTCTCTACGTATGAGCTGCTGCGTTGGAAGCCGTGCTATTGACAAATGATGTTTAGGGTATTAGATGTAACGAGAGCAAAAACAAGAAATATTACATATACAAGGACGAGTAGGAAGGCAGGCTGGCCTGTGCAGTGGCACTACTATCACCAGCACTCCTGCACAGGGCTGTGGGATCAGACGAGATAAGTATTATGTCCCTTGCAATGTCTCTGTAGCAAGGCAGCGACTTGACCATGCCGCGTTCGCACAGTGCCTCTGGCAGAACAACCACAGGCACATTGAAAGCCACCCGATGTGGAACCCTGGACCCCGCCAGGCCCCTGACGCTCACCACAACCCTGAGCTTATGCGTGACGGAAAACAGCAGCGAGGCAGAGCTGGCCTGCACGCGATGCTTGCCCTTTGGTGGCAAGGGTAGGACCAGCGAGCGCGCGTTGGGCAGCTCGTCCAGCGAGTCGCCCAGGGCGTCGATCATGTGGGGGTCGATCGATTGGTGGTGCAGCGTGGGCTTGGCCTTTTTAATCTCAAGCGGGCAGATGGCCGACTCAGCAACCGTGTTCCGGGTGGTTTTCGTCGCGCCGTAGGGCGTCTTGTGCGTAATGATCTCATTCAGAGACACAGCAAACTCGACAAGCTCCAGGGACTCCGTCCTACCTGCACCGCGGCCATCTGGCGTTTCTGCACGCGAGGCACACACCTGCAGTCTCATGGGCCAGCCGAGACTCAGGGCACGGGATGCCGAGTACACCGATATTTTCCACGAGTCGCCTACAGGTGCCTGCATCAGTAGCGGCGCAGATGCGAGTGCCTGCAGAGTCGGGTAGCCAAGCAAGGCGCTGGGCCGGGATGGCGATGGCGATGGGCACTGTAGGATATTGATCAGAGTGCCGGGAGTAGTGGTGGACTGGAACCACGGACGACGCAGAGTTGCCGAGAGGCGGTAAGCGACGTGACCGAGCGACGAGTGCACGGATGGCGGGAGATTTGATGCCAGGGCAAACTCAAATGCAAACCTGTACTCGCCTGGGGCCAGTGTAAGCGGCAAGGAATGTGACACTGCTGCGGCATTGTTTTCTTCCTCCACGCTGCGACGTGGCCTCTCCTGTGGCTGCTGTAGCTGCTTGCTGCTAGACTTGGCGTTTGCCGTTACGCACCTGATAACAAGCGCTGGCTTCGCCATTGTTGCGTCAGCTGCACGCATGTGAGAACGGGCCAAATGCAGCTGTGATTTGACCTTGGCCACCTCTATATCAGAAGCAGTTGCTGTGCTGGTATCTACAAGGGTATGCTGGATATCGGCGCAGCAGTTGACCGCCGAGTAAAGAGCGCTGCTGGGGCCATCGCCTTCGCGCCATGACACCTGCTGCTCGCCATAGAGACGCACGGTGAGCCTATTGATGGTGACTTGGCGCTTGGCCACCACGGAGACATAGCCGACGAGGAGGTTTGCTGGCTCAGCGCCTTCCCGCAGGACAATATGAGTGGTCTGTGGGTGGATGGCGACCTCTACCGAGGATTGCTGCAACGAACCAAAAAGCATAGATGGGAAATGAGCGGTCTGTCTAGTGCGTGTATATGTGGATAGTGGGTATGAGGTCTGGCTTAGTTGGCTAGCAAAAGCACAAGAAACACTGCTCAATGAGGGACTAAAGAGAGGGAGAAAAAAGAAGACGAAAGTTGGAATGGAGGATGTTCTTTTTGCGATGCGAGATACCGGGAAACAGGGCTGTTGGAGCATGTAGGCAGGTGGTTCAGAGCAGCCCTTGGGTTGTGTGTAATATGTACGGATGGAATGAACAAAAGAGAGGCTGACTCTCGAGTGGAGTGACCTCTGCGCAATATGCCCCACTCCTATTGTTCTTATAGTGGCTCCCAGGGATCCTACAAACTGGCCGCTAATACAGAATGCGAACACAAGGACGCGGCGGCCGCAACAGGAGCACGCGTTGTGTGCGCGCGCACTTTTGCTGTGGCTACGGGCATTTCTCAGTTGCAGGCATTTTAAACCACGCAAAGGAAAATAGGCCGAAAGAGAGCAAGAATATAGGGGTTCTTTTTCTGATAAACGCCAATCCTCGCCGAGCAAACCAGCTCCTTTGGGGATGGAGGCCAATATAGTCCGGTGATGACAAAGAGACTTGTCTGTGCTCTTCAACTGACGTGTGCAACAATCGGGCGTGGACAATTAGTAAGGAACTCCACCCCACTCGCGCTTTTTCTTCCTTGCTCTGGGGCGGAATCACGTCAGCGCAGCTCTCTCTCCCCCTTTTGCGCCTGACGCAAGCAGACGAACTGGACACACTAGCCATGGAATTCTACGGGGCAACGGTGTGTGGATTCGGGCAAAACGTGTGCCCACTTTTCTTTGTGCTGCTGTGGCCAAGTGCGTGTGCGGGTAAGCAGACAAATGCGAACAAATGCATGCCAGCAAAAAAAGCGTCGCAATCCGAGCTTTGTTTTGAGCCGGTGGTGCACTTCCAATAAGCAAATAAAAGATGGGAGACAAGCCCCTGTGGCGGAGTCGGCTAAGGAGCACAGAAAGCCACGCTGTCCGAGCGGCAGGAGACTAAGCAAGCCTATGTTGCTCCGCACGGAGATCCTGCGGACATCCGCGAGGGACAGCCAATGTGCGCGGGAGCCCATGCCATCCGAAGGGCTCCGCGAACAAAGCTGCCTAGGCACTGCTACCGCCCCCTGTTGCGGCTGCCTGGAATCCACTCTGCTGGTTGCGCCGCATGCGGTTGCGACGCGCAGTGTATGGAGTAGAGGATGCTGCGGAACTCCCTGTCCATCGGTCGTGGCATCGCAACCAAATGGCATCAGTGTCATGGCGATATGCTTGATTGAATAAGTGGATAATAGTGCATAGAAAAGCATGGATGGAGAAAGGAAAGGGGGTATTTACAAATAGAGTTAAGGCATATAAACATGTATAAACTGCGATAAAATGATGATAGCGCACACGCATGCTGTGTGCTTGGTGTAGGGGCCTCTCTGAGAGATCTATGTGTCTAGTAGGGCGTCTCTGCAATGATGAACTCAATCGGGCTGCGACCGCAGTTGTATATAGTCAGGGCCTCCTGTGGAGCAAGCTTCCTAACATAGGCCGAGTCGCCCTGTCGCATGCGGTTAACCTTGTCGCCATTGATCACCAAGCGGCCGCCATTAGCCACATCAGCGCCCACATCGCCCAGCAAGGCCTGGATCCACACTCTCCTTCTGCCGCCCTTTGCCTTCCCTTGCTGGGTCGCATTGCGGTGCTTGTCATGGGAATCCAGGGGCTCATACACGACAGTGGCCAAGCTATCCAAGCAGCACACGGACAGGAAAAGGTCCTCGTCGACCAGAAGCGGGTCGGCACAGGCACGCGATGTAAGCCGCTGTTCCGAGAACGACCACTCATTGGACATGTTCCCGATGGCCGTGTCCATCGAGCCGTTGTTCAGGGGCACAGGCGAAAAAAACTCTGGTCTAGTAAACACCATCGACTGCGACAGATAGTACGACGAGCCCAGAGACGACACTGCGCCAGAGTTCCTGCTCTGGCCATCTGGCGACCCAAATATCAGCGACGTCATGCCAAACGACGGGCGGTAGTTCCGTGGCTGCGCGACAAGCAGGAGGCAGTTGCGCTTGTCAGAGTCGGAGACATACCGGATGGCGTAGGAAAAGTCTGGGTACTTGCCGCTAGCCGGTGTGGTCAGGATCTTTTGCCTCTTTCTGTCGCCATTGTTCCTCACGTTGCCATTTCTATCAGATGAGCCCTCTGCAGCAGTCGGTGATCCTTCGGTGTCGATCCACAGGCGGATGAGGTGGACGTGGTGCGTCTTGCTAGGGTTTCGCACATATGTCGATATGTCGTGACCAGTGGTCGACATGTGCAAGGTTCCTTTGCTCAGAATCTTTTCTCCACTGAGTCCTAGGCCCCCGTTTCCCACCGCCAAAGAAAATAAACAGAAGGCGCACGCTTGCATTTAGCAAGCAAATCCGATTTTTTTTTGTCATATGGTCGGCGTTGTGCGCCAGTCCTCCTGCCCCACTTACCGTTGTCAAACAGCAGGGTGCCATCAACAATGTACATGATGCACCTGTATCCGGGCTTATTCTCCAAGGGCATCCCGACGCCTACAGCATCAAAAGCCCAGGCAAAAGACGTGCAAATTAAAAAGCGGAGGCTGCCAATTAGGCACACACCTCTACCAGAAGCGACGGTGCACGTAATGGAGACGGGCACTTACTCGGCGAAATCCACTCTTCGTTAGCCTTATACATGGGGTGCAAGTTGCCGCGCTTGCGTACAGCATGGGCACCCAGCCCCGCCCTGCTGACAAGGCTGACGGGCTCCAAGCAGTGGAACAGGGTGGAGAACGGCGAGCGCTCTCTCTGTCTCTCCCAGTTCCGATGGTAGGCAACTTGCAGCTGGCACTGGACTTCCTGAGCGCCATTACCAGACATGCTGCTCCACGCTGGCTGCTGCTGCTGCTGCTGCTGCTGGCTCACTTGGCTTGTAGATACCACAGGTGCTGGCTGGTGGGGGCTCATCGCCAGCGAGGGCTTCGGCCGCAGTGGCCATGCCGGCGGCGGCTGGGACGGAGGCTGTTGCGCTGGTGCTGACGGCGTGGATGAGTGGGGCATCACGGGTGGTGGCACCATAGGCGGTGGTGGCGGCGACGATGGCGTGCCAGCTGTATACGCTTCGCTATACGGCTGGTACAACGGAGCAGGCTCGGCAGTTGCATAGGAGGCAGGTGCTGGTTGATGCTGTGGGGGCAGAGACAGAGGCGGAGGAGCGCTCTGGGCATACTGGCTCATGTGGGTGTGATGGTACTGCTGCTGCTGGAACTGGGGCTGCGGCTGCTGGTACCCAGTGTAGTGGTTCTGGTACTGGGTTCCGACATTATACGAGGTTGGTGGCTGGCTGTACAAGTCGGCTGCTGGTTGCACCAAGGCTGCAACAGGGAGCAAGGGCTCAATGGGGGGAGGCGACAGGTACGTGGTCTTGACCTCCGGGTACACGTACTGCTGGGCGGAAAAGTACGTAGCAGGCGCGCTCTTGTTCGTTGGTCTCTTCAGCCCGAACGTATACGAGGCAGGTGGCGGCGGGTACGACTGGGTGGTGCCCGCCTGTTGCGCATTGGCGTAGGTGCGGCGGTACGACGCAGGTCTACCGCCAGCAGCTGTTGTTGTTCCAGCATTGCCAGACATCTCCAGAGCTATCTGTCTTTTACAGGTGCAAACCTCTGCGGAAGAATAGATGCTAGGCGGGGCTGTGTATATGCAGGCTACGCGTGTGTGCTTTTGGAATAAGAAACTGGAAGTAGCGGTGCACAGGCACTCTAAATACTCTAAATAAAGCGGGAAAAGGTATGGCGAGTAGGAGTGGAGCAGGAATCTTGAAGTCCCCCTCCCTCCACAGCACCATTTAATGCCTCGGAGGAACTCTGGCATCCGCATCAATCTGCCTCTGGCTTCCGCCGAGAGAAAGAGCGTCTTGGGGTGGAACAGCTGAGCAGCTGAGCAGCGAGCGAGAAAGAGCGACGACAATGCCAGAAAAGGGTCCCGCTCGCCCTTGCCGTGCGTGTTATCTGGCCTCACTTGCATTATCGATTGGCGGGAATCGCATTTCACACACCCAGCAGCTCTAATATATGCAAGGAAAGGACAAAGTCATATGAGCCCTGCTCTCACTCCCCCTCTCCTGGCTACGCCATAGCCACCCTCACTCAAAGCGCAAAGGCTGATTGTGCTCTGCGTGCACACATCCCTGGTGCCTGTAGAAATCACTGTCTCCCTTTGTCTTCCTCGAATGGAGCGCCTTTCACTTTGGCCACGAAAATACTTCCAGGTGCTTTCTCACAGTAGACTGCAAAGAAGCCAGGCGCAAGGCGCGGCCGCTGCTCTATTTCCATCCCGCTGCTCTCATTCTTCTGCGCCCTCTCTTCAGTGTCACGTCTGCAGGCAGCACCGCTGGCGTTTTTTGGGCGAATCGCAGTATGCCCCCTCCTCAGGCGCGCTCCAAGCAGCCTCCATGCTGGCCAGTGCATGCTCTGGAAGCGCCGCATGGCGACAGCGGCCACTGCTTCAAGCACCGCCAAGAGGGCCACACGCTGGGGGAGAGACTTACAACAACAATATCACATTTAAACGCAGTTTACGAGAGGGGTTGGAGAGAAACAGCAAAGAAAAAAGAGTGGAAATCAAATGGAGAGCCTGAAAGGCCAAAATAAGGAGGAGCTTGCCAAAGGGACACGCACCGGGCAAGCGGTGCCACACTGGTCAGCGCAAGGACGCAGACAAGCTCTTTTAAACAGTAGGCGGGATCTGGTTGGGCAGCTGCTCATATGACCAGATCCTTGCGCGGCAGTCACCAGAGCCAGTGGCAAATAGCGACTGCGTTGGCGACAGGGCGACCGAAATCACAGAGTTCTTGTGGCCCTGGAGCATGCACTGCGTCTGCGACGTGCGCGGGTCCCAGAACTGCACTCCGCGGTCCTTGCTTCCAGAGATGATCCAGTGGCCGTCAGGCGAGTATGCGACCGAGAGCACAAAGTCCTTGTGTCCGCTGAGGGTCGAGCGGCAGGTCGAGGGCCCCGTGGGCCGTCCGTTGGGGCTCGGCCGAGCAAGATCCCAGATGCGCAGCGTCTTGTCCAGCGATCCAGAAAGAAGCGACAGCCCGTCGGGAGCAAATGCCACGGCATACACCGAGTCCTTGTGTCCGTCAATGCGCTCAAGGAACTGCCCAGTGGTCGCGTCCCACAGGCGGATCATCTTGTCCAGAGACGCTGCAGCGACGAGCTGCCCGTTAGGCGAAAACGCAACTGAGGTGACGCCTGCGTCCTTGGGGCCCATGTCGTCGATGGAGAACGTGTGGATGTTTTTGCCCGACTCAAGGTCCCACAGGCGCACTGTGCGGTCGCCAGAGCCAGACAGGATCGTGCGCCCATCAGGCGAGAAATCAAGCGAGTAGATATCCTGGTCGTGTCCAGTGAGAATGTGGCGAATGACCTTCTTCTGCACGTCCCAGATGCGGATCTGCTTGTCCTCGGCTCCAGTGACAAGATACTTGCCATCGGGGCTGAAGCACACCGCGCGGATGTACAGGTCGCCGTTCTTGGGCGCATTCTCGTCTGCCAGCACGCACTCCTTCATGCCAGTTGCAACGCTCCAGATCTGCGTTGTGCGGTTGCAGCCAGTCGCCAGGAGCTTGCCGTCGTTGCTGAACTTTACGCAGCACACGACGCTGTTGTGCTCCAGCGTGCTCAGGTTCTCAATGTTGAGCTGGCGAGGGATCTTTGGGTTGAAGATGACGAACCAGTCGGGGCCCTCGCGCTTCATCTGCGGCGGTACTGTATCGGGATCCATGTCGGCCAGCTGGTTGCTGCTGCCAACACTCTGCTTTGCGGCAACAACGACGCTGCGCGGGGGCTGCGTGGGGGTCTGGCGGCTGGCCATCTGCGGCGGGCCCTGCGGTGGCTGCTGCTGCTGAGTGGGGGTCATGATGTTGGGCTTGCGGTCCTTGTTGATACCAGCGGCCTGCTGCTGCGGGGTGACGGGCTGGCCGTGCGCATTCATCGGAACACCGCTGCCTGGCGGGTAGGGTCCGCCGGGCTGGCCGCCAGGGCCCATAGGATAGGCGCCAGGGTGGGGCTCGCCTGCGATTGGGGGCTGTCCGGGCGCCATAGCAGCACCGTTAGGGCCGCCGCTGTGAGGCCCAGACGAGGGAGGCATGCCTCCGTACATGCCGCCGGGTCCCTGCGAGACGTGTGGCTGGCCCTGGGGTGGCGGCGGGGGCTGAGAGCCTGGGGGAATGCCAGTGCTGTGAGGTTGGCTCATTGGGATTGGCTGCTGGCCCTGTGGAGGGAGCGGAGGCTGCTGCTGCTGTTGTTGCTGCTGCTGGAGGAATGGGCCGGGAGGGACTGGCGGTCCGCCGCGTGTCTCGAGTTCACGACGCAGACGAAGAATTTCCTCTTCGTACTGCTGCTTAATCTTTTGGTGGGCGCGCTCAAGCTCAAACAGGCTCTGCTGGAAGGCTTGCATTTCGTTGATTTGGCTGTTGACTACAAGCAGGCTTGCGGCGACGCCCAGAGACACGCCGAAAGAAAACACGGCGAGAGACGCGTTCAGCGCGAGAATTGTTAGTTGGTTGAAATTGCGTCACAGAATCTGTGTGCATAATGGCCACCATGGCTAATGGAGCTTTGCTCAGAAGCAGCACTTACACCTCTGCTCGTATTCGTCTCTGTATGCCTTCATAGTCGACGCCTCCTGGTTCAATGTGTCGTACTCGCCTCTCAGAGCGTCCAAGAGCTCAGTCACTCGCGAGGAGAGCGGCGCAGATGGCACCATCTGCCGGTGATTGTAGACGTTTGACATTCCGACCGCTTGTCGTTACCAAGCGCACGACTATGAATAAAAATTAAAGCGGGACGGACGCGACAGCAGGAGCGGTATTTTTGTGGTTGCTCTGTAAGTGAACGCGAAAACACTGGATTCAGCTGGATTGACCGAGTGCCTATTTGCAGCAGAAAAGGCCAAGCACAAATAAATGCGGCGGCAGACACAAAGAGCAGCAAATAGGTTTAGTGCAGAGAGCTCGGCTTGGCTCATTCGATTCAGGCGCAAATGCAAAGTGCCTGTGCACACCGCGACGGGCCATGCTGGCGTCAAGAGAAAAGCAACGGCGCGCAGGGCTGCAGCCGTTTCTAGATTCGCCCTGTTTTATTCTAAAAATGGGCAGCGGCGACACCTGGGCGGCAGGCACGCCCGCCTCGCAAGCACGCACACATACCTTCAAGGATGCACCAACAAGGAGGAAGAGGATACGGCTGCTAGTCTACACCAGAGAGCAGCCCACTCACAAAGTAGAGGACTATTGCCAGAGGGCGTGCAGCTGGACAGTATAATGGAGAGAAAAGAGGAGTCCGAATAATGCGGCGGGCGAAAAGGAAGAGAGAATAAAAACTGAGAAACACGTCTTCTTTTTGAGATACCCGGCCTTTCTTCAGATTTCCTGCTCCTCCTGCAAGTCCTTTTATACTCGCGCCCCCTTCTTTTTTCTCTCCCCTCCCCCATGCCACCCGCCTGCTGCTGCAGCTCCTCCCCTCTGCCAGGCGTTCATCATCGACAAAAAATAGGTCCAAAAAGCTTTTTTGGTCAATATCCAGGGGTGGGCTGCATCGGGGTGGCCACCCGCCCCCCACCCGCTTTCGTTCCTTGCATTTCGACCGCGCTCGCCGCGACTCCGAACCTGCGAGCCGCGGCTCGCCGCTCTTCCCCGGTACACCACGCATGACGCAGCGCGCGCTTTCCCACACCTGCTCGCGCAAAGGCAGTCTGGCTCTGGCGGGGAAGCGCTGCCAGACTAGCTCCCGCGCATGGGCCCGGGCTTGGGGTTGACGTCTCTCTTCACGCCGCGCTTCTTCCGCTTGTTAGGTGTACGTCAAACAATTACTCATCTTCGAAAGAGCAGCACAAGGCAACAAAAGCGCAAAGCCATGCATGGCATTCTGTCCCCCCTCCCCTCTGAGTTGCTGCATGGAGGCCCAACCCGCAAACGCTGCGCGTTAACGACCCGCATTGTGCCCTTATTTCCTCTCGCAACGGGTGATGGAATACGTCAGGCGTGGCAGAGGCATTGCAGCTGCATAAGGGCTGCATTGCGCACTTCCCGACACACAGATGTGTGAATCTGCAGGCACAAACATACACACAGCCTGGGAGGTATGCGCTGAATAGCTGGTGTGCGCATTTCGCGGACAAAAGTGCCAATCATGTGTGTCCAATATACAGCCTACATCGGATAAAATAGCCTGGATTTCGGTGTGTGTAAATTTGTGCAGATAAAATTAGAATGTGCGTGTGGATGTGGAAATATGCGAAATGAGGACCAACAAAAGAACACTCAAAACTACGAGTGCTGTTTCTGGTACCGGCTGGCGCTGCTGCTAGCCTCGGCGTCGCTGGCAAGCTTATTGGCCACGGCCAGCTTGGTCAGTGCTCTGACAGTCCCATGCAGCCTGGCGAGCTCCTTTCTTAGTTCCAAGCTCTGCGCCACCTCAGCCTCTATCAGCAAATCCACCACCATATCGTCGTCCCCCCTGCCCTTGGCAGCTACCCCGCCTCCGCGCCTGGTCATCGAGTCGGCTCTGTCGACGCTGTTTCGTGAAGCACGCGGATGGCGAGCTGAAGGCGTCACTGAAAACATATCGCCATTGCCAGCACCATCATCCAAATCGCCCTCGGGGCCATGGCCATTGCCAGGCGCAAGCGCAACTGTCCGTGACCTCCGGCGTATACGCACAGAGCCTCTTGGAACACCCAAGTCGCCCATGCCTCTGTTCCACCCAAGAGGCACCATCGGCGACAGCGAGGTCGAGGGAATGTTGATTGTAAAGTCCGCCTCATCATCCTCGCCAGCAGGCATCAGCGACGGCACCAACTCGCCGGTTTGCTGTGGCAGCGCCACCACTTCCCCCAGGTGCTGCACTACCGGCTGCTGCTGCTGCTGCTGTGGCGGTGGCGACAAGAGGCTGTCGACGTTTTCTAGCTCAATCGGCTGCAGTAGCAAGTTGAGCTCCACATCGTTGAAGAACCGCTCCCCAGTCGGGCTTCCAATTTTGCCAATCGTCTGCCTGGCGTTATGCGCCTGCAGCACAGCCCTGGGCACAGGCGTTTCTGGAATCGGCCCAAATGACGGCGATGTCGCCGATGACCGCCTGCTGGAACGTCCGCTCCCGGGCTTACTGCCGCCAGCCTCTGTCTCCTTGTCCTCAGCGGCATCTGCTCCAAGAAGGGCGCCTTTCAGATCCAGTGCCAAGACTGGCCTATCGTCACCCATGTTCTTCCGCCGCCTACGGAGCTCTGCTATCTTTTCGCGCTTCCGCTGGGTGCCAGCCTGCAGCGTCTCACGAGCTTTTCCGCGCTGCGTGGGCATCGCCGCTGGTGTGCTGTGCGTCTCGGGGGTTTTGTCGGTCCTGAGCCCCTCAGACTCTGCACGCCGCACTGGCGATATGCTCCTTCGGAGCTGCTGGTGTGCTGTGCGTCTCGGGGGTTTTGTCGGTCCTGAGCCCCTCAGACTCTGCACGCCGCACTGGCGATATGCTCCTTCGGCCATGCATGTCCACCTTGGGCGAGGTCACCGTTCGACTGAGCCTGTTGACCAGCCGGTCAAATTTACCGGGCGAGGAGCCGAAATTGCCCTCGGCAGCCGCAGCAGGTGTGCTGTCCGCCATTACCTCTATGCCACAGCGGAGCTGTTGGACAACAAATGTGTGCGAAGCGGTTGGAAATGTACTGCAAGAGCGCAGATATGCAGTGAGCGATGGCCGAGCCCGTGGAGGGAAAAGCAGCAAGGTAAACAAACCATGGACAAGACAGGACGCAGCCCAAGCCACCCAAAGCATGCAAGCACAAGGCTGCCTGCTTGCTGTTGTTTGGCATTCCAGCCCACAAGCGATAAATCTGGCGATCAGCTGATCACCAATATCTCAGAATACACGCCAAGGAGCGAAAGGCGGAGAGGGCGGCTTGCCGACTTTGCTCCTTTCGTAGTGCCACGCCTTGTTATCTAGTGCCTGCTTTTCCACCTCTTTCCCTTCCGTGCACTCTTTGGTGCTATAACCGTTGTTTTTCCTGGCATCTTTCCTCTCCTCCATTTGCTCACCATGCTTCGCAGTGTTGTCGCTACGCATACACGGATGCTGTTCAGCCAAGCGCCGCGGCTGACACCTCGCTCGGCTGCGGGCACACCGTCTCTCTTGGCACGCAGAGGGTACACATCACAAAAGGCCAACCTGGACAAGGAAATCGAGACAATAACGGATCTGGCTACCACAGCCAAGGACGAGATGGACTTTGCCGAGGAGTCGCGCAACTCTGTATACTACAACGACGACAAGATGGCCGCTCACGAGGCAGTTGAGGAAATGGCCGCTGCGTACAACGAGCTGTTGGAGAGGCTGGGCGCAGAGGACAAGGAGAGCGTCAAGACGCGGATTGGAATGAAGATCAAGGAGATTCAGAGCGCTTATGAGATCATGACCCTGAACGACCTCGAGGACTAGGCATGTTTGCGAACCCACAAAGATCGGGTGTGCTTGTTAGAAATGCAAATTATTATATATTTTGTTTTGTTACTGCGGCCAATGGTGCATGCTGCCTCCACCTTTCATTGAATCTGCTATTCTAAGAGCGATCAAACCTGGCATAGTGTTGCACCTTTATTCCTTTAGCATTGCATCCACTAACGGGGATTCGGCGACTAGCGCATAAAATGTCCTCTCGGCCAAGCGGCACAGCAACTAAACAAAGAGACAGTGGCAGCCGGCGCAGACAGGATGACTCTCCTGAAGTCAAGCTCTCAAAGCTCCTTTCCTACATCCTGCGCCACGGAGCAGCCAAGGAGGGGCTACAGCTGCGTGACGACGGAAGCATTCAACTAACCACGCTGATGCAGCACCGCAGGCTGCAGTCGACGACATTCGATCAGATCAAGCATGTCGTCGACACCAACGACAAAAAGCGCTTCACCTTGTTCAAAGACTCTAGCAGAGACAGTGGCGGCCAGGAATGGTTTATCCGCGCAACACAAGGGCATAGCCTGAAGATCAAGGAACCGCCGCTGGTCAAACTAACGCCAGAGACAATGCCCGCAACCGTCATCCATGGAACGACAAAGGCAAAGCTACCGCTGATCCAAGAACAGGGGCTGTCGAGGATGAGCCGCACGCACATTCACTTTGCCACAGGTCTGGTAGGCGAAAAGGGCGTGGTTAGCGGGATGCGCAAGACCGCCAATGCGTTTATTTATATCAACACTCCGATGGCTGTCCGTGATGGCATCGAGTTCTTCACGAGCGAGAATGGCGTGGTGCTGTCCAGGGGCCTGAATGACTCGGGCGTAATCCCAGCAAAGTACTTTGCCAAAGTAGAGCTCCATGAATAGCGTGCAGCACTTTGCTTTGCGCTTGTTTGGCCGTGCTGGTGTTTATTTTTCTGCTTTTTGGGTGACCCTTTACTGTTGAGCATCATGCAGCGAAATCGCTACTACTCTTGCCAACACATACATCCCTTTAGCAGCAAACGTTTTTGCTGGGTTGGTAGGCTTGTAACGCTACTTCCCCCTTGCGGGCTGCACAGCATCTACGCAGGCTCTAAACCACAACAACTCACTCAGATGCGCTACTTTTCGTTCTTTACTATTCGCGGTTTGTTTACGCATTGGTTGCAAAAAAAAAAACAGCCAAAATCTGCACCGCGTATGCACCAGACAGCGAAAATGCACTAATATTGCCTTGCCAAGCGAACTTCCTGGTTGCTGCTGCCGCTCCACTCTATTGTTGTTTACGTAAACTCTGCTCGCCTCAGACAGCCTCTACAATACTACTCTTCTGCGATGCCCAATGGGGGCCCAGTAGTCGGGGTATTCACAAGAGCCTGCTAGCTATACTATCCTCCCACACTTTGGCTAGCTTGCATCCAGCCTGTTATTGTTATTGTTTTCCAGGCCCTCTGGCTGTTTTGTTTTCACTGCAGTTGGAAACAATGGCGCGAAGCGAAGGATAAACTACAGCACATTTCTCCTTAAACGCCTGGTGTTCTCCACGAGAAATGCTAATAAGCCAATTCCTATTCCCGCCGGTGGAGGAAACCACAGATCGCCAATGCTTAGAATTCGTTTGGGTCCATTGTTGTCTCCCAGTTTTAGTATTATCCTCATATTTATCCTCTCCCCCTTTCTCCACACACATCCCTCCGCACGTTTCTCTTCAGCTGTATTGTTAACCCTCCGCTCCACCTCCTTTCCCAGCCCCTACACCTTCCCCCCCCCACACACCTTACGCACACGCATACCGAGCCCTCTTGACGCCCCCCTGACTTCCAATTCCTCGCTGAAATCAACTCCATGGATGCCTCTGGCGCCGCTTTATCGACCAGCCACTTGTGCGCAGCAAGCGCTGAGGACACCAACATTTCAGACGGCCAACAGCAGCATACACAGCCTACCATAGATGCCACCAGCGCGCTTGCTGTACCGCAGTCACAGCAGCCAGCTGCTTCTGCAGATATAGCAGACACACTTGCATGTCCGGGCGACGACATGTCAGTTTCAGTACTGCCAATGTCCAGCCTGTACCCTTTTGTCAACGTGGGGTCACTTGGATTGTCCGAGTATAGCCAGATACAGCAGCAGCAACAGCAGAACATCTCTAGCGAGAGTTCAGCTGCCGCAAATAGCACACCATTTTCTGATGCTACAGCCACAGCCGCATCGACTGGCTGTCCAATGTCCACTGAATACTCTGGCCAAGTGTCTCGCCACTGGATCCACGCATTCATGAGCCAGGGCCCAGGAGGAGGCATCCCATTGCCGCTAAGTAGCCAGCAGCCCAGCATGCCGGTTGCCAAAAACCCGGACGCTCACGGATCCATGTCCATACCCAATTCACAGCCCCTCTACAAGGGCGATGTAAGCCAAGCCGGATCGTCCGACAGCGACTCCGACGACATCTCGCGCTCGCTCTCCATCCTGCTCTCCCAACAGCTCCAGCAGCAGCAGCAGCAGCAACCGCAACAAGGACCCAAGCGGTTCCATACCATTGGGCTGCTTCCGCACGGCGGCGACTACACAAATGCGCTGGAGGATATTTTGGGGTTCGGCATAGACGGCGCCCGGCGTGTCATCAGCATGCCCAACCCCATTGGAAATAGCCTGCCACTGGACATGTCAATTAACGCACATACGCAGGCGCTCATCGGCATGCCCGTTATCTCCAGCTTGGGCATCGAGAAAACGGCCAGCGACGGGAGTTCGCAAGACTACCGCTTGGCCGCCACCTCAGACGTGGCCTACCCGCAGGTTTCGGCGGCTTTGCCCACAGGGGCCAGCGATAATAGCCCTTCTGATGGTCTGTTGTGCTTGCAATCCGACCTGTGCACGGTGCCCATGCCCGTGGGCAAGCCCGAGAGCCTGGCTGCCCGTGGCAGAGGAGGCGGGATCCCATCATCGCCGCTCATCCCAGAGACGCACAAGGCAGTGGCGGGACTGGTGGGCAAAAGGGACGTGCCCACTGCTGTGTCGAGTCCCGAAAAGTCCACAGTGGGCAAACTGCGCGGCACTGCGATGAGAAAGCCAAACGCATCCACAGCACCTGCCACGCCACGGGCTAAGCGCGGGCGGCCGCCACTTGTGCACAAGCAGAACGGCACCAAGGGTGCCAGCGGTGGACCACCTATGCTAGAAATAAAGGCCATGGATCAGCAATCAGCGGCATCCGACGTGCCTCTGGCGTCCACGCTGTATCCAGCAGACAGCAGCAGCATAATGGTTGGACCAAGTGCGCATCAGCTCGGGATTGGTCGCTGTGGATTGCCGCCATCTGGAGAGAGCCAGCCACTTGCTGACAGCAGCGGCTGTGGCGAGCCAGCGAGTGTGGACACACCGAGGTCGATGCACACACCGTCGCTGGCCAGCTCGACGCCAACGTCGGCAGTCTCTGCGCTAATCCCACACCGCGTCGACCGGCAGCTGGCAGCGGCATCGCGGCCACTGCTGTTTGTGCGCCCGCGGTCGAAGGACGACCAACCGCGGAGGCGCAAGCGCAGGTGCGTGTCGTCCAACCCAGCCATCCCACTGGGCTCGGCACCCGCCACGGTTAAGGGGGGACCCGCAGATGCATTGGGGCCACCAGCAAATGGCGCGCTGCTGAAGGGTGGCGAAGCACCGGGATCCTTGGTAGCTGACGGCGGGCAGAACAACCTGCAGTGGCAGAGAATCTCAGAACAGCGCCGCAGGGACGCGATGCGCGAGAACTTTGACCTGCTCAAGAGGATGCTCCCACAGGCATACATGGCCAGCGACGATGGGCGGGAGCTGGCGAGGCCTGTCCTGCTGGCTAGGTTCCTGCGGTGGGTGGACGATACGCTGATGGAGATGGAGAGTCTGAAGTCGGAGGTGGCGCGCCTGAGACTGGTTGTGCAGGGCACTGGTCAGACGCCGCATGCAAAAACAAGCGGGGTGTGGCAGCAGTTGCTGGGCGGCGAAGCGGGAGGCGTCAGCGGGCTAAGTGCACCTCACCCGCACCACCAGCTGACTACCGTGTTTGGGCAGCCAAACAATCTGGGGCTCCAGGGACCGGACTGAAAGGCTCCTCCTCGAGGATGAGGCGTAGCTGTTGTTTTTGTATTACGTGTCTTGTCTTCGTGACAGCTACAGATACACGGTGTGGTAATGGCAGTACATCGCTTGTGGATCTTTGGAATTTTGGATGATCGCCAGCCGCATGATGCTGTTACATGTGCAGGCGATATGAAGGTCGTGTGCAATCGGGGTACGCCGTGTGGAGCTGGCGAGGCTGGAGAGGCCACAGCTTGGATATGTGCACCTTCACCACACAAACCTCGCGGCGTCTACCCACGCTCTGTTTGTTGCGTGGAAGTGCGAATGGCCCGATAAGCCACCGGGCTGAGGCGCACACGCAAGCAAAACATCATGTGCAGCGGATGATTTCAGGCATCTGCTTCGAGGCCCCGAAAGTGGTGCTCCATGCATCCGAGGGAGGGACGCCACACCCCCTCTAGCGATGGAGATCAGGCAGCCTTCTGCCAACAAGGTTTCCAAAAACGAAAACACACGGGTGGGCAGCGCTTTGCTCCTACGGGGCTGCCAAACGTTTAAGGCGCCAGACTGTGGAGATGCACGCATTCTTCTCTGCACTCCGCAGAATGCCGAGCCTGTCTCTGGCCAAATCTGCAACGCAGTAAGAATCGCAAGGCGCGGCAGCTTTGACGCAAGAAAATGCGGGCACCAAGGTGTTTTACTACCTGTGTAGGCCAAGGCGGGGGAGAGCGTGCACGAGGAAACGTTTGCCGGTTCGGCGGCCCCTTTCAAACACAGCGCAGGCGCTTTAGGAGCGGTATTTGGGCTTTTTTTTGGCTGCCAACAATGAGGAGGAATTTGGGGGGACATGTTCTACGGCTGCTTGGGCATAGCATTCCAGAGCAGGCAGGCAGGCAGAATAATGGACAGAGCAGGGCAGAGAGGCTTGGAAACAAAAACAACAACACTGCCAAATATCCTCCGCGCGTCACAAATCAATCGGCGAGGTGGGGACCATGCTGGCACCAGCATTGCCCACATTCCTCCTCCCCTCCCCTCCCTCTCCTTCTGCTCCCTCTTTCTCGCTCTGGCGCCTTACACTTCCCCGCCTCCCATCCACCAAGACCTCTTTCACCTCTCTTGACCTGCATTCGATTCCTATTATTTCTTGTTACTCCTGTGTATTAACGTGTCTCCTTTCTCTATTCGCTCGTTAATCCGACACCCATAGCACCTGCTTCTCCAGAGCGTACTCCCACAAAGGTAACGACACCACACATGCATTCCTGCTCTGCATCTGCCTGCTGGGCCAAGAGCCCTTCGCTGAACAGAGGATGTCTGCTTACATGCTGCTGTTCATCTGCCCTGCTTCTGTGCGCGTGATGCCCTTCCTGCATGTAGAACACGCTGCTTTCGCATAGCAGCTACGACAGCCCCCATCCTCTCAGCAGGTAAGGCGGAATCTGCAGTTTTCTGTGAGCGTGTATGAGTCTCCCACTTGCTTTTAGCACCCGCACTGAACAGCCCTGTATCTCTCTCTCTCTCTCTCTCCACTGCTGCCTGCATCTAGAAGCATCCTATAGCACACTCTTTCAGCTCTCACGCTGCACGCACACTTGAAACTCTAAACTTGCGAAATGAAGTCGACATCAGGCAATCCTGGCAGTGTCTCCAAGAAAAAGATGCAGGGCTACGTTGGATTCTCCAACTTCCCTAACCAGGTCCACAGGCGGTCCGTCAAACGCGGGTTCAACTTCACCCTGATGGTCGTGGGTGAATCGGGGATTGGCAAGTCGACGCTAATCAACACCTTGTTCGACAACAAGATCTTCCCTGACCGCGAAGAGCTCCCGCCCAGCGCCGAGCCCATCAAGGGCGTGGATGTCACCTCGATGAGTGCCGACATTCAAGAGAACGGCGTCAAGCTCAAACTCACCGTCGTGGATACCCCGGGCTTTGGCGACTCGATTAACAACGAGGATGCCTGGCAGCCAATCCTGGAGAACATCGAGTCTCGCTTTGACGCCTACCTGGCGCAGGAGAACAGGGTCAATCGCAGTAAGATCAGCGATAACCGCATTGACGCAGTCATTTACTTTATCAAGCCCACTGGGCACAGGTAAGCGCACCAGCACCAGCACCAGGACAAGCGCTGTGTTTTGTTTGGCTTTGGACACACGCTGCACCATTTCCACCTGGACAATCACGGGGCGGTGTCTGAATGGCCTAGTGGCGTGTTTACAGAAAACAGCCCAAGCCTCCACTGCCCCTCTTTCGCCTGGCGCCTGGCGCGCCCCCACTCTCGCGCCCGCATGCCTTGCCACGTTTTCCCTCCAGGTCTTGATGCACACGACGCCCTGGCTTGCTGCTCAGACTATGTGCTGTGCTACTAACTGAAACATTCTTCTGCTACTGCCCTTTCCAACTTCACCCGCTGCCCTTCTCCACACATGTCTCCTCCACACAAATGATGCTGTAGCCTGCGTGCCATTGACATCGAGTTTATGAAGCGCCTCCATACCAAGGTCAACCTCATTCCAATCATCGCCAAGGCCGACACCCTGACATCCCGCGAACTGGATCTGTTCAAGGCCAGGATCCTGGCAGACATCAACTACCACGGGATCCAGATCTTCAAGCCAGTCTCGGACGAGTTCGACGACCCCGAGACCGTTTCGGACAACCGCGAGATCCTCAGCAAGATCCCCTTTGCCGTCATCGGCAGCGAAAAGTACGTCGAGCGCCCCGACGGCACCATGGTCCGCGGCCGCCGCTATCCATGGGGCGTCATTGAGGTGGAGAGCGAGGAGCACAACGACTTCATCAAGCTGCGCCAGATGCTCCTCCGCACCCACATGGAGGAGCTCAAGGACACCACCGACATGGTGCTGTACGAGAACTACCGCACGCAGAAGCTGCTGTCTATGGGCCATGTGCAGGACAACAACGTGTTTAGGGAGTTCAACCCCCTGATTCAGATCGAGGAGGAGAGGCGCGCGCATGAGGCCAAGATGCAGAAGATGGAGGCTGAGATGACCGCAGTGTTCCAGCAGAAGGTCCAGGAGAAGGAGGCCAAGCTGAAGCAGTCTGAGGAGGAGCTGTACGCGCGCCACAAGGAGATGAAGACAGTTCTGGAGAAGCAAAGGACGGATCTCGAGGAAAAGAAAAAGAGAGTGGAGGCGTCCGTTCGCCCTGTGACGCCCATGGAGCAGCACCCGACGAAGGGCAAAAAGAAGAATATCTTTAGTGGGTTCTAAGTGAGCCGCTTGGGCACTCGCCTGCCCGCCCTGAAAGATCCGGCCGCCTCTTTTTCGCTATCCTCAATCTCATCCATCCACTCCATTTATTCTCAACACAGCTTTACCCACTTGCTCCTCTGCCTCTTTCATTCTTCCACCCTGACGTTAACCACCACCATCATTTTTCTTTTTCTTTCTACAGGTTCCTCTGTGTCAAGTGCCAGGCAGCGGCTTCCGTGTTTTGGTTGCTTGCTGCAAATGGCTATGGCTATATAGTCCATGCTTCACTAGCACCTCCCATTTCCCCTCCCCCCCATAAATAAACAAAAGTTTAATTCTTTTTGTTCTAGCAGCCCACGCTGCTTTCGCTCTGCTCCCAGGGGGCGCTTGACAACGTACACCTTGTTCGCGTCTTTTCCTCGTAGCTATGAATGCGGCACGGCGGCTCCCCAACATCAGGCTCGTTACCTTCGACCTCTTCGACACCCTGTACACTCCAGCCGAACCGATAGGCAGGACGTACGCACGACCGCTCTGGCGCCACGGGATCGATGTGCAGGAAGAGGCAGTAGGCACGGCATTCTCCAGGGCATTTAAGCAAATCCATGGCGAGTACCCCAATTACGGGCACTCCTCGGGCATGGCGTCGAAGCAGTGGTGGGCCATGGTGATTGAGAAAACATGGTCCTATGCTGGAATCAACATCAAGGACCACAGGGACTTGCCAAGGGAGCGGGATGCGATGATCGAGCGGTTCAATACGGCCGAGGGATACAGGATGTTCCCAGAGGTGCTCAAGGTGCTGAAGTACCTCCGTCGGAAGGGCATCAAGCTGGGTGTCGTGTCGAATATGGACGAGGGCGGCGAGAACGTGCTGAAGGACATGGGTATCCGCGAGTACTTTGACTTTGTGTTGAAGAGCATCACCGTGGGCGTGGAGAAACCCGACCCTCGCATCTTCAGGTGCGCGCTGGATGCGGTGGGGATTCCAGCATACGACACGCTGCATGTTGGCGATAACGTGAGGCTGGACTACGAGGCAGCTAAGAGGGTGGGGATGGAGGCACTGGTCGTGGACAGATCTGGTCAGGGAGAGACGGGCGAACACCCAGAGCGGTACATTAGCTCGTTGGAGGGCCTTTTTCAGTACATCTAATCTGCATTTGTATGGCGTTTTCCACAGCACCCCGCCGGTTCCAGCTTGTGTGCATGTCTGTGATATGCAGCCCCATACTGAGCTGCAAATAAAGTAAACTCACTAAACGATGCAGGTGTTTTAGGGGCTGGTCGAAAGCGCTCCACGATGCGCTTTTTCGCTCCGCGTCCTTTTCCCCCCTCATCCCTTTCCTTTTCCGCAATCTGTAACTTTCTAAACTACGCTTCTTGGATGGATATCGACTTGCTGGGAGATGGCTTGCCTGCCACATCGGCAGCACCAGCGACAACAAATGCGGGCACAGCATCAAGCACATACAGGGACCTGCTGATGCTAGACGATGATGATACCACACAGCTACCGCCTTCCGTAATGCAGCCCGTCCAGCCAGCGGAACCCACACTGTCCACATCACTTTCGCTTTTGGATATCAATGACAGCGATTCAGCAAATGAAGGTGGAGGGCTGGCAGATGTTCGGAGCGACGATGGCAGGGATGGTGGCGATGACGAGGAGTTTGGAGACTTTTTGCAGAGCGACGAAATTGATCCTTGGAGGCAGTCTCTGCAACCACCACCACGATCTGCTGCTGTTGCTGCAGAAGAGAAAGCGGACGTCGTCAATGATGACTTTGGCGAGTTTGCTGAAAGCACCGCTAGCTACCCGCCGTCCTCCGCTCGCGAATCCACACCCAGCGATTTCCCCATGCTGCAACCAGACGAGGCTCATGACGTTATTATCCCATCGCCCTTGCCCCCGCCTCCTTCCGGGTCAAAGCCAGGCACTGTCGCAGGAGCGATATTGGGAAACACCCAGGAAGCCCACACACTTAGCAGAAGACCGACTTTGGATTCACGGAAATCCAGCATATCAGCTCGCGAGGATCCGCTGGAGCTTGCATCAGATCAGGTCCTGAGCTGGATGTCCGCTGCTGATACTAGGGGACAGAGTGCTGGTGCGCTGGCTGAGCGGATTAACAGCACATGGGAGAGCGCAGCAGGGCTGTTTGGCGGAAACCAAAGCGACCATATCGCCGAGATTGCTCGGCGGATAGGGGCAGTTATTCCTGAGGGTAGAGGCGACCTGGCGGGTGACAGAGCAGCGGATCTTGTGGTGAGCAAGACGGACATTGACGGAATCTTGGCAGAATCGCTTCTTTGTGTCGCCGATAAAAGACAGTCTGCAGATGTTGGTTCGCGGCTGCGTGGCGTTATATGGCCTCGAGATACGCAATCGGAGGTGGAGAGGGATGTGAGTATCGACGGCGACTTGGTTCACGCTTACCTTAGACTGGCAGAAATGTCCAAAGCATTGGAGTAGATATAGACCCCGAAGGCGCAGCTTTTACTCAGCCGCAGTGCATGTACCAATACAACCTGTTCCATCTGGCAATGCTGTGGATCCATGTGTGTAAGCGATAGTGCATGCGGTTTGCTCGTTCACTTCCATGGAAATTATGAGGGTAGCCATTTGGGCAGAGCGCATGCTTTATTTTGGAGATGCTCCCGAGTACTGGATTTGTTGCTAGCAGCAAGGAGAAAGCGGCCGACTATGTGCAAGGATTCCAGCCACGGGCAATACGTGTTTATGTTGTTAGCAAGCAGCGGGTGCAGGCCCGTTCGATTACTTGTCGCTGGCGGTCTTGCACAGAGAGCAGGTGCATTCGCGGCCGTTGCTGGTGAAGGTGCTGCTGGTCTGGGCGAGCATTGTTGCGGCGAAGTAAATTAGACGAAGGGACGGCAAGTGCTTCAGCTGTTGCCTGTGCTGGTGGTGCTGATGATGTTGGCAGAAAGAGGCAAGGGTTCCTCCAGCTTATATATGCAGCCTGGCACCCGCCTCTTGCTGGTAGACGTAGTATGTGCTGCACTCTGTGCTGCCCCTCCCGAGCTACCCCTGTCTATTCCAGACACCATGCATTAAGCTGCTGCTTACCAAAACACAAAAAGCGCCGATTCCTGAAACGGCTGCCTGTGATCCAAGGATGGGGGTGACAAGTGACTGGAGCAGATAAACCGGCTTGTGTGGCTAAAATAGGCAGCGAATTCCAGCTACCAGGGACTGCAACATGCGCATGCACTGCTGTGCGGGTGAATGCCCAGGTTCTACTGTGTGTGCTGGGTACGGGGATATTTGCGGCTGCGTAGCCGACACATCCACTCACAGGCCTGCGTAGCATTGCAAACGCGTGTTCAGATGGCCACAGAAAAAGAAAACCCAAATCGGTGTATCCCCGCATCTCTCTGACTTTTCGACAGACCCAATCACACCTTGCTTGCCTGAAGAGCGAAAGAGCCGGCTGCCACAGAGCTATTCAGCAAGAGCGGCTTGTATGATGTTGAGCCATGTGCATCAGCTGGCGGGTTGCATCTACAAGATATAGAATGACGCCATGAAGACGCCGAGGGCCAAGTGGCCTCATCTTCGCGTTGCCAGATGCCAGAGAGCTATATTGGGAAACATGGCAAGCTCAAATGAGCACTAGCAGCTATAGTACTTCTAGAGCGTGTTTACTCCTGGTTACCAGAAACAAGGACTTCACGCCTAGCGGCAACGCGCTGGGCACGGCGCTCACGAGCAGCCTTGCTGCGGAGGCGGTGGGCCTCGGCCTGGTCAGCAAGGAACTTGGCGCGAGTCTTCTCGGCCTTGGCCCTGTGGATGTGCTCCATCAGGACACGCTTGTTCTTGAACATGTTGCCCTTGGACTTGAGGTACAGCTCGTGGTACAGGTGGCGGTCGATCTTGCCCTGCTCGCGGTACCTGCGGAGGAGGCTGCGCAGAACACGCATGCGACGCATCCAGAGGACAGCAGTTGGCATGCGGGCCTCGGCAGTGCCCTTGCGCTTACCGTGGCCGGTGTGGCGACCAAGACGCTTGGCAGCGGCGTGCTCGCGGGTGCGGAAACGCGAGTGGGAGGCCTGGGGCTTCTTGAAGACCAGGCCGCTCTTGATGAGCTTACGGATGTTCTGGCCTACAAAAGCAAGCAGAGGTTTGTCTGGACTCAGTACTCAAGTGCTCCAATGGCGATGCTTTTTTTTTTTTGGAGTACTGCGGCCCAGATAGACATGGGCTGTGGTGTCTGTCTGGCACTTACGAGAGTTGGCAGTGGCAATCTCGCTGGCTTCGTTAGGGTCGAGCCAGACCTTGCGCTGGCCGCACTGAAGGACGGAGGCCGCAAGGCGCTTCTGAGTAGAGAGATTGGTCCTAAGACAGCAAACAGACACAAGCACACATGCAGGCATTAGCACCAGGCTCTACTGGCTGTCATGAGCGCACGCACTAGAGTGCACTGGGGGCTACACGCACATTTGGGAGATGTTGATGCTGTTTCAGGGGTTCGCCGGGCTGTGTGTATGTGGTTAGCGGCTGTTACAGGCAGCAAAAATATGTGGTAGAGAAAAGAGAGTGTTTCAACAGGCGTAGCAGCGAGCCTTGCAGATATAGCACCAAAGGAAACCCCGATTTTCGTGGCCGTAGCAAAAAAATAAAATAAAAGCATAATATAATATAATAGGAACTGTGAAGCGGCCACCACAGCGGTGAAAAAATTATAATATAAAAGGTGCCATGACATCACCACCGCTACAGGCTGCTAGGGGGAGGGCAAGGGCGTTTTCCCGGCATGCTGCTGTCTTTCTGCCAGAGCTGCGCGAATGGCTGTCGAGCTAAGCTTGAGCGCCGTGTTCGTGCTGCTAATGCTGCGGCTGTGGTCTGCTGTTCCGTTGACGGTATCCTCTGTCAGCGCAACAAGGTCAATGGCCATGATCCTCATGGGCGGGAATCCCTTCTTCGCACGCAGCGTATTGAGGTCCTCGGACCCGTTCAGCGTCTCCTGCGATACCACCAGCGCTCTAATCGATTCGTCCACCGCCGTGGGTCCATACTTGTCGGCAATTGGCGAAAACTCAATAATGATGTCTTTGCGCACCTTCCTCAGGAACAGCAGGGCGTTGATTTCGCGCACGCGGTACGACTCCAAAAATTCCTTGTATTTCTTCTTCTCCAGCAGCGCATCGGCAGACAGCCCGCAGGTGAGCTTCTTTGTGGCTGCCAGGATGGTCGCTGTGAGCAGAATTTTGTGTCCGATGTGCAGGTGGTCAAATGTGCCTCCAACGGCGACGTGCGGGTACGCTGTCCACGGAATTGCGTGGTGCGATGTCTGCAATGGGTCAGTAGCCTGCTGAACGGGCGTTGACGATGGGTCTATAGCCAACCTGACCAGGCAGTCTGACGGCCACCACGCGGGGAACACGGCATCGTCTACAAATAAACATGTCAAAACAAGCGGCATTCAGTAGGCAGTGCAAAGTGACAGCCTCCCGCATGCTAAGCCATCAGCGCTCCGCAGCCTTGGCAGCAAAAGCGAAAGTGAAATCTGGCATCATGCGAAATTCCAGCATCTTTTCACTTCAGCCACATTCTCGCGCCGAGCACGCATTTGCCTCGCTGTCAATGATCAGTAGATAAAGACAGAGCGATGCTTTGTGTCGCTGTTACCTTGGCTGCCCACAAGCGTCACGCTGTCCTTGAATGGTGCCATATCCTCGGGCGAGTAAGCACAAAAGTCCACAGGCACGACGTCAACGGACACGTCGCTCCTATTCCTCAGTGCCTGGCCAGCGGCAATGACGTACAGCTCTGCTATTCGCCGCTGCATGGCCGACCACCCACCGTCGGCAGTTACTAGCGAGGGGCTCTTGAGCGAGACAAAGACTGTGAGCTCCTCCAGCGTGCCATCGACAGCAGCCCGTAGGGCATGGATATCGTTCTGCGCAAGAGGCGAATTGAGGTCGGTCCGTAAGAACAAGTTGTGCTTGCGTGTCTGCTCCATGGCTGAAATACGGATAGAGGTGTGCAGCGCTTATCGGAAATTCATAAGTGGTTCAGCAGGGAATTTAGAGAGCAGAGAGAGAAAAGAAGCAAGGCAGAGGCAAGCAAAGGCGCGGTGGGTGGAAAAGGCGCCGGTTTTCAAGTCGCACCCCTTTTTTGCCGGCCACCAGCGGTGTGCCGCATTCGTGATAACAGTCTGACGCACGTGATCTCGGGCGGACAAGGAAAGACCCGACAAAGCCAAGCCGCACTGAGGCTTCTCCGCCTGGCTCCCACTGCCATATCCGTGCTGTGTGGTGCCGCACCGCACATGTCCCGCCTGGCCGGCGTGTTTGGCCAGCAAAAAGCCTCTGTGAAACCTTGCTCTTGCTTGCCCAGCATGCTCACGCCGGCGGTGATGACGGAAGGCGGGCTATCTGCTCTGGTGATTCTTCGAAAAGGAGCGGAAAGGTGCCAGGCATTGCTGCTTCTGCTGACCGATTTTAAGGGTCCGCACGAGCAAGCACTCCCTGCCTGGGTTTCCCGCTAAAAGCCGCTCTAATTTCCTCTGCTGGTCTAGCACCTGTTTTCCTTCGCCTGACGCCTCCTCCAAGTTTTTTATTGCCTCTTTTTGCAGAACGAACACACACTCGATGTTTATCTCGCAGGGAGCTGCGCAGGCACCTTCGTCACGTAACTCGCCCACACTGGGTCCTCTCAAGACGCACAGCGAGCTGGAAGCCGACCAGGCGGAGGGCCGACCGCCGCCGGTGTTCTCGCACTCGCTCCACAGATCGCTCCGCAACAGCTGCGAGCCCGAAGCCCAGCAGCAGCTGCGCGATCGCCGCCCCCTCGCTGCCAGCAACGCCACTGACTCTAGCGGCGAGGGGGGGAGCAGCATCGGCGAAGCAGAGCCAGCCGCCCGGGGCGAGGACAGCTTGACGACAGCCAAAGCGGGGGATTCGGCGATCTTTTTCCAGCCCCGAACATCGATCCTCGACTACACAGAGCTCATGTACCACGGAAGTGATCGGATCCGCGGCCTGGTTACGTGCTTCTGGACCGTGGTTGGCGCCTACCTCGTGTCGCTCCTCTTCTCGCACTACGAGAGATCGGGCGAGTACCTGTCGTCCAGCCTCGGAAGCGTTATATTTAGTCGTGCAAACGACCTGATTCTCAGCGACCTCGTCCTGGTGCTGTCCACCTGCTTCGTTGTCCCGTTCGTGCGCGTTATGTGGGTGGGCAGATGGCAGCCGAAGTGCCTGGACCCCAGGCTGCCCCGCTCGATGGGCTTCCAGGCTGTTGCCGAGGTGGGGTGGCTTGCATGCTGGTACCTGTGGCAGGGGACTAGGGGTTGGCCGTGGGCCCAGAGGTGCTTCTTTGCCCTGCACACGGTGGTCAACTGGATGAAGGTGCACTCGTACCTGAGCTCCAACCGCCAATTGGCAGCAAAGCTGCGCACATACAACGAGCTCGTCTCCGAGAAGGGTGCTGAGAGCAGGCGCGACGGCGCCTTAATTGCTGCCCTCGACGCCGACCTGCGCCCGTACACTGTGCGGTTCCCAGCCAACCTGACACTGGGGAACTACGCCCTGTTCCAGCTCTGCCCCGCCCTCGTCTACGAGCTCGAGTACCCGCGCACCGAGAAGATCCGGTGGGGCTACGTGGCAGAGAAACTGGCAGGCACCGCGGGGATCTTCTTTGTGTTCTACATCGTCGTCGCGCATCTTGTGATCCCGCACCTGGAGCGCATGCCTGAAACAGGCATCCTTGTCGCCACGCTCCATCTGATGGGACCCATGGCCACGTGCTGGCTGCTCTTCTTCTTCATCACCTTCGACTCGATCGCCAACGGGTTCGCCGAGCTGACGCGGTTCGCCGATCGCAGGTTCTACGACGACTGGTGGAATGCCCGCGGGCTGGACGAGTTCTCACGCAAGTGGAACCGGCCTGTCCACATGTTCCTCGCCCGCCACATCTACATGCCGGTGCGCCAGAGCTGGAAGTCAAGCGGCGCCACCCAGGCTGTGGCGGGCAGGGCCGGCGGGTTTTGGCGCAGAGCGCGAAAGACAGTGCCGGCATCGGTGGCGGCTATGGCTGCGACCTTCTTCTTCTCAAGCATTCTCCACGAGCTCACCATCGTGGTTGCTTGCCACCGGTGGAACCACGGGCTGTTCTTCTTCTTCCAGATGATGCAGATCCCGATTATCATGTACTCGGACAAGATCCCGTGGTTCAGGGACCAGCATGCCCTGAGGAACTGGTGCTTCTGGCTCGCCATGGTCATCTTCCAGCCGCTCCTCCTGTGCATGTACACGTACAGCGCGTTCTCCGCGGGTGCTCCAAAGTTCGTCCCCAGCAGAGCCACTGCCTCCGCCGCCAACATTGCGCCGATTGTGAACACAACGAACGCAGTGTCTCTGGCTGCCTGACGCGGCTACGTGTAAGCTTTGTACTGCTCTGTTTATTTCGGCTTCTGAGCCAAGTATTCTCAATATACAGATGAAAGACCCTGCAGCGGCGGCCAGTTTTCGCTGCTAGAAGGAGCCGTGGGTGAACCGCTTGATCTCAGAGTACAGGGCGCCGTTGGAGAGCAGCAGCCCCACGGCAATGCTGATGGATGTGGACAGCATCGACATCGTCAGCGACGACGCCGACGACTCCTCCGACAGCAGGTAGATGAACGACCTCACGCCGGTGCTTCCGGGCACCAGCTGTATGATGCCAACAAACATGATGTCCGCGTTGGTCGCCCTGTGAGTCACCCTTCCCCAGATGTTGCTAAACACACCGACAGCAAACGACGCAATTCCGGCCGATATGGGCGTCATCACCTTCACGCGGTCGCAGAATGTCTGGATCACAAGCCCAATGGCGGCCGCGCCGATCATCGCCGGCCACTGCCTCCAGTGCACCTTGAACCACACGCTGAATCCTATTGTGCTCAGCGGGACAAAGAGGAACCACCACCACAGCGGCATGCCTTGGCACTCCGCGTAGCTGGCAAACCCCGGGTTATTCTGGTCCCTCCCCAGCGCCGCCATGCCCAAGCTGTGCCCGACGATGGTGCCCCAGCCCAGCATGAACGAGGTCATCATGGCCGAGACCAGGCGGACTGCGCCGCAGATGACGTTGCTTGAGGAGAGCTCGAGCATGGCCAGGGCCAGGCTGAGCCCCGGAAGGAGGTTGATGATGGCCGACATGGGCACAGCCGCAAAGCACACGTGGTCAGACAGCAAGGCAGTGACCAGGGCCACAATGAGGGCCGAGAGCACGTTCAGCAAGTACCCCAGGGTCAGGTAGTCTGTGCTCAGAATCTCCAGCGCCCCCACGATAAGGCCCATGGCGCCGGATAAGGCAGCCTCGCGCCAGGTGCCATGGAACAGCGTCATGGAGACAAAGAACGACTGGACGAAAAACACGGGCACGCTGAAGTACCACGGATACAGCGGCGGCTCAGCCAGCAGCCTCTCGATATCGCGGATCGACTCGTGCACAGTGGCCTTGCCCTTCCTTAGCCGCCGCGAGATGTTGTTGGCTTGCTCAAGGCGGTGCATGTCATACCCGTCGGATGCACGCACAATGTGTGTTTCCGACGAGTGCGTGTCTGGGTCGCCGAAGCTGACGAGGGTGAGTCCCGGGACCGTGAAAAAGCACGCGTCGATGTTCAGGTATTTGGCGACCTCCAGCAGATTGGCCTCCATCCGGTGCACGGGCGACCCGAATGCGTGCCACGCGCGAGCCAGGTGCATGAGAAAGTCCTGCTTTTCAAGAATCAGCGCAATCTTGTTGATCAGCTCCGCGCGCTCGCTATCAGCGTTGTCTGCATCGAGGTCGTGTGTGGGCGGCGTCGAGTGGCCGCCGTTGCTGGCCGCCAGCTTGATTGTTGGCGGCGTGCTCGCTGGCGACGAGGAGTTGCGTTCCAGCTCAAAGTACCCGGCTGAGAACCGGGAGTCCATGCGCAGGCTGCTTTGTGTTGAGGGCGGGGGGATGATGCCATTTTTGGCCAGCGCTTCGGGCGTCATCATCAGTGCACTGATCTTGGCCGACGATATACTTCTTGGCAGCATCGGGCTTGGCTTGGTAGCGCCAGTGTGGACTCTGCTGCTGGAGGGGCTGCCAGGCAGCGTCAGTGTGCTGAGCGTCGGCGACTGCGCAACTCCGAGCTCAAATAAGCTGCTGGGCCGCTGCTGCTGCTCACTGCCACCAACAGCTGCTGCCTGCGCCGGCGCACGAACAGAACCCACACCCGCATTTAAATCCACCAGGGGAAGGCTTTGCTGGCAGTCTGCGCTGCTGCTACTACTCAGCGATGGCTTCAACCCACGAATTGCAGTGGATAGAGCTGTCCACGAGTTCTGTCTGTCCGCTGCATTGAACGACACTGGTCGCCTCCTAACCTCGCTTTCGCCGACTTCCTCCGTCGCCCCCTGCGTCTCCTTGTCCTTATCCGCAACTCCTCCACGGACCCGCCACATTGGGGTCCTCTGCCTCTTGTCCTTCACACCGCCTGCCATGCCTGGCTCCCCTCTGTTCTTCCTGTTCCTTGCGGAATTCGCTGTGGCCCCGCCACCACCAGCGTCGGTGCGGCCAGTAACCGTGTTATGCAGGCGAATCAAGTTGCCCAGCAGCCCGCCGGCCTCCGACCTGCCCTCCAGGCGCTGCAGCAGGTTCTTGGCTCTTTTGCGGTTATCCACGCGAATCGAAATGGAGTCCCCGTCGCGCCCCAGAGTGGCCAAGTAGTTGGCATCAAAGTTAGACGTGGCAACGAGTGGTGGTGACCCACCTGGCTGCTCTCTATCGCTGCGTTGGTGGTGGCCCGACTGCTCGAGCATCAGTGGCGTAACCGACCCGCTGGCAACCGGCGATATCCGAGGAGACTGTGCTGGCGTAATGCCGGGCGTCGACATGGGCGTGCTGTCGCCCGACCCCAGCCTGCCCCCGCCTTTGCCTTCGATGCCAGCAGCCGTGCTGCTGCTGCTGCTGCTCACTGGGGCGCGCGCCTTATTGCTAATGTACAGTTTGCCATCCTCGTCGCTCTCAAGCGAGCTGCTCTGCGATATAACCACGGTGGCCACGCTAGTTGGGTCAAGTGGCGGCGAGTGGAACCCATCAGCGCTCCCTCTTTGCTCCACATCTCCAGAGCCATCGTCGCTCGCATTGTCTTTGGTCGACGCACCGTCGCCTTCGTCCATGATGCTAGCATACTGCAGCGGCGACGACATGCTGCTGATCATCACGCTGCGTGGCAGCTCAGTGCGAGCCCGTGGCGCCGAGGACAAATCCGGTAGCGGCCGGTACTGTGTCCGTGCGGATAGCCGCATGCTGGGGTGGCCATTTGGCTGGTTTGCTGTCTGTCTTCGTGAGTCGGCCATTGTCTTGCCTTGCAGCTTTGGCGGGGTAGGCCGCTGGACTAGCGTGTGAGGATGGTGCGGCCATGCCGGCGGGCCACTGCTTCTGCTCCTGGCTGCAGCAGTGGTGTGGCTGCGCTCTCCCGAAGCGGGCCCTTCGTTCGATGCATGCGCTCCTGCAGCGCCATGCATAGATCCCCTCTTGCTCTGATCGGGCCAGGGCGGGGAGCTCGGGCTATTATCGGCCATTGTCTCATATGCAATGGAAAAAAATTAAAATACACGAGAGAAAGATATTTGACAGAGCTACAGCTGTGGAGGGTAAACGCGTGTGAGATGAAAAGCACCGGCAGAGGGCGCTGTCGTGTTTTATTGCAGTCCCCCACACCCACACTTTGGATTGGGAGACGAAAAAGCTCTACCGAGCACAGTGCTGAAGGGGTGGTAGCTGTTGAACACCGAATGAGATTCCATAAAAGGAAAATGGTCCTCGTCGCCCGCTAATAGGCGAATAGATAAGGCCTAGTACACAACAAAGCACGCCTTCGTTCCTTTTGCCATTCTTCCAGCCCCAATGAATAGTCAATTGGGGTGCAGGCGTGTGAGAAATTGGCAATTGCTCGCTAGCACCTCGCTTTTGCTGATGACCCCGTGTAGACAGAAGCGATGGCGTTCTAGTCCCTGTATCTCTTGCGATTCCCACCTCGGCTAAAAAGAAAAGGGTTAATCACGTATCAACTGCCGCAGCGCCATAAAGGATATTTGCTGCGCTGCTGGGGCTCGCACGCAACAAAGCAAAAAGAAATTCCGACTACCGCTACCCAAACCTCAGCCAGAAATAAGCGGCCGCCGGTCACCACCCAGAGCAGCGTCATCGCCAGCGTCCTCGTAGCGGATATGGTGGTCGCGCTTGAACCGCGCGAACCTGATTTCCTTCGATAGCTCCAGACCGCCAAACAGCAGCAGCGGCGAAAGGACGACCATGACCCACTCCACAGCATCCAGCTGGACGATGCCCAGGTGAGCGCTGACAGGCGTTATGGTCGATGCCAGGACAACAGCCAGCAGGCTGCAGGTAACCCAGGCAATTCCAGGGATGTTGATGCGGGCGCGAAGACCCCCGTTACCTTGTAGAAGCAGCTGCTGTTGCAGCTCCGGTTGCAGCTGCAGCGCGCCAAGCGAGGGAATGGACGAAGCATGAGGGGCAGCTGCCGATGAATGCCCATCGTGGACACGCAGCGGCACCAGCTTTGTGCGCATGGAGTTGCCCAGCAGCGAGTGGGCCGCCATCCAGGTCAAGAACGTTAGCGTGGGCGCCACAGGCGCAACTGCCCAGGATGGCAGCAGAACCGAGGGAATAATTAGCGGCAGCGCGCAAGTGGCAAAAAGCAGCGCCCCGTAGAACACAACCGCACGATCCGTCGCTTTGCCAAAGCCCAGATACCCGCTCGCATCCGATCGGCTGCCGCCACCCGTCGCATCCCTCACAAGCTCAAGCGCGGTCAGCGACGCCTCGGGTTCGGCAGCTCTGCGCGGTATGCCCTCGGGTCTCTCTGTGAGGAACGTCCACGTTGCGCCCAGGTCGGTGAACAACTCAATAAAGATGACCTGGACGGGTGTCATCGGGCTGGCACCCTCGACTATAAGCAGAAATGCAAACAGCGCCACAATGGCCAGCTTGCAGGCAATGTAGAACACCAAGCACTTGTCGATGTTCGCACTCAGCCGGTGGCCCTCGCGCAGGCTCCGAACAACCCCGGAGAATTTGCCCGAGAGGACAATCAGGCTCGCCGAGTCCATGGCCACGTCGGCCGTCGACGGGTTGCCGCCCATGCAGATTCCGACGTCGGCACGAGTCAGCGACGGCGCATCGTTGATGCCGTCGCCAATGAATGCAACCACCTCGCCGCGCGCTTGGAGCGAGTGCACCAGCCGGAGCTTTTGCGCAGGAGTGACACGAGCGAAAACGTTGCTCTCGTCGATGAGCTGCTCAAAGGTTCCATTAGACAGGCTCTTTTGCACCATCTCGCCAGTAACAGCATGAATCTCGCTCGGAGCAGGCGCGCTTGGCGAGACATTGCCTCGCTGTATTTTCAAGCCGCCAATCGCATCGTATGAACCTCTGGACACAGCCCTGCTGCGCGACTGAGGTCCGCTGCTAGGATCAGGCGGTGCATGGCCCTCGGTGATGCCGACTGCATTAGCCACTGCCAGCGCCGTGCTGGGGTGGTCGCCTGTGGCCATGATAACGCGGATGCCTGCATCCTGGCACTCTTGCAAAACGGGCTTTGCCTCGCGCTGCGGCGGATCAAAGAACGCAAATGCGCCGACAAAGACAAGGTCTGTAGGCAGAGCTTGCTGCGCACTGGCGCCTCGGTCCAGCGTAGCGGCGCCGCCGGGCAGCTCAGCAGTTGTGGCGGAAGAGGCGCTGGCTTCGGGGTCTCTAAATCTGAATGCCTGGCTGCCACTAGTGCTCCACCTGCGGTTCTTGCCGCCAGCCTGACCTGGCTCCTGAGGCGCCCGGTCGGCTTCGCCCTCCTTGGTCGAGAACAGTGGCCCATCGGTAATTGCAATTGCGTATGCAATAACGCGGCTGCCACCGACTGCCAGCTTCGTGGCGCTGCGAGAGACAGTCTGGGAAAACGACTCTGACATCTCTTGGATCCCGTCCACGTTTCCACTGCTGACAGCACTGACGGATACGGGGACGCCAGTAGCCGTGGTCTTCCACACGCGGTCGCACATTGGGAGGAGGGTCTCCGGAGCGCCCTTGACCACGGTCCAGTGCTTCTGCCTCGTGGGTGTAGCAGACGAGGAAGATGCTGCAGTGGCTGCTTCGTCTTGCTTTGCCTTCGTTCCTCCACGCGCATCGAAGGAAATCGGCACCTTAGCTGGCGAGCGGGTTCGTGCAGAGATGCGCAGCGTTGCGTCGAATGGAAGCTCGCCAGATGGCTCAGGCAAGCGCTCGCAAACAATCGAGATTGACTCTGCTATGGTCAGCAGCGGGATATTGTCAGTGGCCGGATCACGCGGCAGCTCCAAGTCGCCACTGTCGCTGTCTTCCGCGCCAAGCAAGCTCTGCAGCACAGCCGAGTTCATAAAATCCTTGCCAAATCCACGGAGCGGGCGGAACGCAGACCCGCCACTCGAAACACTGCCCTTGCCAGGCAAGTGCTGCCCGGTGCTCTTTGCGCGCGACTTGACGGTCAGATTTCTGGCCGGAGTGCCAATCGACGAGCGGCCAGATGACTTGGTCTCAACCGACTCCAGGAACTGCGCCAGCGGCTTGGCCTCAAGTGGGTCAACAGAGAGCGACCACGCTGCGTACAAGGGCGCAGCCAGCGCGGCCGACTTTTCGCTTGCGGATATCGCCTCAGGCGTGATGACCTCAACGGCCAGTGCGTCGCCATCAGAGCCATCAGAGCTAATGGTCAGTACCGACGAAACAACAAGCTGGTTGCGGGTAAGCGTCCCCGTCTTGTCGGTCACAATCACCGACACCGACGCCAGCGCATCAGCAGCAGTGAGCCTGCGCACAAGCAGCTTATGGCGCGCCAGCTGCCTAGCACCAAGAGCCAGCGACGCCTTTGCAATCAGCGGCAGCTCTTCGGGAATCGTCGCAAACGCCAGGCTCATGCCCATCAGGATGGCCGTGCGCCACTCCATGCCCTTCAGCAGACCAACAAGCGTGATCAAAACGCAGACCGCTATTGCAACAAGCGACAGGGACCCAGCGAGCTTCTTCATCCGCCGCTGCAAGGGTGTTGGAGGAGGCTTGCCCCCTTTCATCAGTCTTGCGATGTTTGCTGCAATCTCGGTGTGCGAGCCAGTGGCCACGACAATGCACACTGCACGCCCAGACGTCACAGTGGTTCCAGCGCACACAAGCGTGGGAGGGATTTCCTGCAACTCGTCGTAGTTGGGGAAGCCATCGTCCTCGCTCTCAATTGAGTAGTGGGACTCGCCATTGTCGGGCGCAATGTTTGTGTTTATGTTTCCGCTCTCATTGCCATTTCCACCGAGCGCATGCCCCGTTCCCAGAGCCGCCTTGTACACGTTGACAGACTCTCCTGTCAGCATGCTCTCGTCCACAGAGAACCCATGGCACACCGCCACCACGGCGTCGGCAGGAACCGACTGGCCATGCGCCAGGAGCAACACGTCACCAGGCACGAGCTCGTCGGCAGCCACTACGCCCTCGCGGCCATCACGCAGCACCGACGTGTTGGTGGGGACCGAGTTCATCAATGAGGCAAGTGCTCTCTTTGCCCGCCACTCTGTAAACACCTCCAGCCCGATGACTACCAAGATGGTCACAAATATCGTCGCTGCGTCCCAGGGCTCGCCCCAAATCGAATACAGGACGCCGACGGAGAGCAGCAGGAGCATCATCGGCTCTGCTATTTCCTCCATGAACACCTTGAAGAACCCCAGGTTCTGGCTGAGGTCGACAGGGACGTTGGGCCCAAAGCGCCTCTGGCGGCTGAGGGCGTCCAGCCGGTCCAGGCCGCGCGAGGGGTCGACGCCTAGGTTGTCGGCGACTTCGGCGAGCGACCGCACCCACGGCTGCCACTGCCGCACACGGTCGTGAAGCTGGCCCAGGTGCTCCAAGTGGTTTGCCGCCTCCATTCCAGTGGCTTTGCTAGTTCCAGTTTGCGTGCTGCTAGGTAGGAAAAGAGAAGACCAGCAAGAAAAAGTAGTGCTTAAACAGGGATGCGCGTTGTGTGCAGAGGAGAGGAAAGAAACGAAAAGAGCGGGGCTGGCGAGGAGCGATCTTTTTGCCAGAGCCCTAAACCCTCTGCAAGCGCTGGTCTCATAATTTGGCGCAGCTGTGCTTGGCAAGGTGGTTGAGCCAAGCGCCTGGCTTGGACAAGCGATGGCGACCCCTCAAAGCAGCAGTCCCTCCATCTAAACACCCGCTTTGCCCGCTTCCTTATCTACCCCCAGCTTTCACTTCACACGGGAAAACCGGCCGAAAACCGCACGAGTCGAGACGAATGGGGCAGCAGCAGCACTTGGCAGACAGCGACGGTGGCACGCCCGGCGCAGCGGCAAAGCTTGACCGGATCCGGATGGGCCCAGCAGACCGCATCGTAGCCATGGCCATGGTGTCAGGCGGCGTGGGCGCCGTATGCGGGGCATACCTGGGAGGCCAACTCTCCGGCCGCCAGTACCTGGCGGAGCGCGCGCACAGGCTGCCAACCACAGTCGAGGGCTGGTTCTTCTACCAGAAATGGAAGAACTACAGAGTGCTCCTTGGCGGAATGAAAGGCGCAGTCAGGTACGGCGGCAGGATCGGCGGCTGTGTGCTCGCGTACTCGCTGATCGAAGCAGGTCTCGACAGAGCCCTGGGTGAGGCGCAGATGGCCAGCTCTGTCATTGCCGGCGCAGCCACCGCAGTCGGCATTTCGCTTATCGCAAAGCTGCCCAAGTCGAGCGCACGGAGGGCGGGTGTGGCTGGGCTCGGCGTTGGGCTGGTGACTGGCGCTATGCAAGACGGGCTGCGCTGGAAGGCAGGCAGCCCGCCGGCTTACATCGTCTGGGCACAAAGGCGGCTACCAGCGCAGTAGACGGAGATCACTTTCAGTCCCATAATAACATAGAGCCCGTAGCCAAACCGCTCGTGCATGCGGTAATGTCTATTATAAATATATTTTATTTAGAACCAGGTGCTGCAAACCTCCGCGACATCTATGCCTGGTCTTCGGCCTCATCGTCAGAGAAGCCAGGGTCGAATGTGAATCGCTTGCGCTTGGCCATGGCCTGCTTTGCCAGTCTCGCGCGGACCTTCTCTTTGCGCGCAATCATCTCCCAGTCATCCTCCTCTGGCTCACTATCGCTGCTGCTGTCATCGGAGCTGTACTTCGAGCGGCGCTTCATGTACTTTGCCTCGGAGATGATGTCCTCCAGTTTCCGCGCAGGCTTCTTCTCCTTCCCATGCGCCTTCGCGGCAATCTCGGCCATGTCGCGCAACGACTTGTCTCTATGGTTGAGCATGCGCTTTGCGAGCAAAGGGTCCTTAGCGAGCATCTCCTTAAGGCTCGGGTCGTTGATCTCTGCCATCAGCCTTTGTTCCTCCGCCGACGCCAGCGCATCTCTCTTCTTGATCCTCTTTAGCTTGCGCTCGCGGGTGCGCTCCTTGGCCTCCTTGGCCTCCGACCACGCGTCGGTGTTGTTCTGCTTGTTCTTCTTCTTCTTCTGCTTCTCAGCATCCTTGTCCTTGGCCAGCGCAGCCTTCCTTGCCTCTTCTCTGGCAGCCTCCAGCTTTGCCAACCGCTGGTTCTCGCGTTTGCCATCGATGAACGGAATCGCATCAGTATCGATGTTGTACTTGACGAAGCGGCCAGTTGGCCGACCCCGGAACTCGGGCATGCTCGGCAGGTGAAGAAGCGCGAATCCCTTGGCCACTTCGATGATGGCCAGCTCCTTGAGGCGGAAGATAAACGTAGCCTCGTGCTTCGAGTATGACTGGATAAACGACACGAACGCCAGCTTTCCGCGCTCATAGATGTCGCGGTCAGTGGCCGCAAGGCCACGCAGCATCTCAATCATGCTGTCGCTGCGCGTATCGGCAGGGTACTGAATGCGCAGCGCACTGCGTCTTTTGGTGCGCTTCCGCTTCTTTGTTTGCTCCTTCCCCTTCCTCTCCGGATCCTCCTCAGAGTCGCCCTCGCTTCCACCACCACCGCCAGCTTTTGAATCAGATTCCTCGTCACTCTCTTCGGCGGCCTCGGTGATGACAGCGTCTTTTGGTGCCGTAAGTGTGACATTCCCCTCATCGTCCAGCCACAGGTAGTTGGCCGGCATCATGGGGATCTTGCGTAGTGCCAGAAAATCGACATATGCTTCTTCGGATCCAGGACTAAGGAAGACCAGCGCCTGACCACTGCGGCCGGCTCGCGCAGTGCGCCCGCATCTGTGGGCGAATGATTTTGGGTCTGTGGGTGGGTCCCACTGAATGACGAAATCAACGTCGGGAATGTCCAGGCCGCGGCTGGCCACATCAGTGCAGAGCAGGATCCCCGTCTCGCCCGGCGGGATGGCTGAGAACGACTCGTATGTGGACTCGCGCTTCTTCTGCACCATCTGCCCATGGAGCGAGAACACCGAGATGGGGAACTCGACATTGAAAGCCCCCCTTGTCCGCTCCCTTTCCTCCTTCAGCACCTTCCTGCCTCCTGGCACAATATCCGCAGTAGGGCACAAGAGGCGCCTGAGAAGCTTGTAGAAGTAATCGACAGCCGCGCACGTGCTAAAGTAGATTATGTACTTTTGTGCATCGTTGCTCTGGATATGCCGCAGGACCTGAGCCAGCTTGCGGTCTGGCGGGCAGACAAGGTACTTGATCGACAGCGTCGACGGGATCCTTCTCTCCTCGCGGGCGCCGTCCTTGTCCTGCACCTTCACCTGCACTCTTACGGGGTTGCGCAGTCCCGTCCGAACAAGCTGGTTCAGCGCCTCGCTCATTGTGGCCGAGAACAGGCCCGTGCGCCGCTGCTTGGGCAGCACAGAGAAGATCGCGGTCAGCGAGGCCTCAAACCCCATGTCCAGGAGCCGGTCGGCCTCGTCCAGCACAAGCACCTCGAGCTTAGCCGCCGATGCGCTGCGTCTGCCACGGATTCCCCCAGATGCCGTGATTTTCCCCGATTTTGTCTTCTTGCCATTCTTCAGCCGCCCACACAGCACGTCTTCCAACCGGCCAGGCGTCCCGACCAGAATATCAGGCCCAATCTCCTTCAGCGCGGACAGCTCGTCAGCTGTATTGGTGGCCGACGACGAACCGCCAACAACCAGATGCGCCTTGTACTGGAACCCCGTCAATTGAAGCACGCCTTCGAGCACTGTGAATATCTGCTTTGCCAGCTCTCTCGTGGGCGAAATGATGATTGCGCCCACCTCGCTGTGTGCCAGCTTGGGCTTGTTGCGGTTCAAAAGCTCGAGGATCGGGATGATGAATGACATGGTTTTGCCCGATCCCGTGGCTGCCTCCACCACAACGTCGCGGTTCTTGATGAACACTGGAATCGCTGCTTCCTGAACGGGCGTCATGTTCTCGAAGCCCATGCTCGACACTGTGTCCAAAATGGGCTTGCTCAGGGGCGGCTGAACCGTGTCCCATGGCTTTCCGAATGTAGGCACTGCCTCGGCCATTATGACGCTGATTTGAATGAAAGGTTAAAAGCACATAAGAGTTGCATTGGGAGGCGAGCAGCATGGCCAAATGCAAAACCTAGCTGCTGGCACTGAGGCTGGGAGAGTTTTTTTTTCTTTGGACAGCTGCCGATTCGGCTCGAGTCGGCTCGATTCCTACAACCTTAAATTGAACTCCTGGATGGCGGAACTGCATGCACTCTATATAGCACCTGCATACCCCAGTGACGTCTACTAGTCTATATTTATTTATTTATTATCGTTTTGCCTCTCAGCACACTTCAAGCCAACTACAATTAGGATACCGTCTCACGAAATTCATAAGAATGCCGGAGACGAGGGGCTCTACAGCAAGAGCCCAAGCGGTGGGACAAGTGCAGCACGCAGCACGACCCCCGAGCCAGCAGGTGGCTGGACAAGCGACAGCTGCAAGAGCTGTCACCTCAGCTGTACCAAACAGGCCGGCAACAGC
>MU604053.1:33138-45124 GCA_025201845.1 Martensiomyces pterosporus | reverse complement strand
AAAACGCATAGCTCACCGCCAACTATCTCCATAGAGTGCTGGAACCGAGGCACTTTGGCCAGGTGGCCCGAGACCAGGGCATTGAGCAGCAGTAGCCCAGCAGCACACGACGATGGCTGCATCCCTGGGCAAGCACGCATGACAAAGTAAAATAAGGATGCTGGCACTGCTGATATATATGGCTTTACAAAAAGACGCTACTTGCCGGCCAAGTGGGGAATAGGGGAGGAAACGAGTAATAATAAACAGTGTGTAGAAAACAACTAGAAGCAAAAGCACAAGCACGCTACAAAGGGAGGTTATTTCCCTTTGATGTCAAATCACCGCCCACCTGCTCCTTCCGTCTGCAAGCGCACGCTGAACAATACCTTTGCCCGCTGTCACTTGTTTTTTTCTCGACTCAGCTGCTAATTATAGCGATGTGCAGGCGCAGAACAAAACACGAATCAGCCAGGCTGCTGCAATGGAAGTGTCAGGGCGGCTATTGTGCGCTCCAGGGCTTTCCACAGGAGTCGTGCGCCCAGGCGCTTGCGGGCTGCGCGCGGCTGGGGCTGTGCGTCTCCACAAAATCAGAGCATACTGTTAGTGCAATTATCGTGATTACGGGAATCCGGCTGCGATCAGATTAGGCCTTGTAGCTCAGTGGATAGAGCGCTCGTTTCCGATGCGAGAAGTCCCAGGTTCGACCCCTGGCTGGGTCGCAATATTTTTCTTTTACCCGCCCACACCGCTGCTGGATGCCAATAGGAGATTGTCCAATAGGAGATTGTGTATGTTCGGGGGATAACAAAGAACGCGAACTCTATCATATGGGGAAGAACAGGTTGGCATGGGGCAGAGGCTGCCCATGCTAGTTTTTTTGGCTGCTGACGACGCCGAATCTGTAGTTGGCATCATGGAGGAGACGCAGAGCATTGCCAGCATGGAAGAGCGCGGCCTGCGACGAAATCTCTCTATCCTGGCTCTGGCGACGATCAGCCGCAGACGAGTGAGCGTGGGGCTCGCCGGGGAATGGCACCAGGCGGTGGATGAGCTCGTAGCACATGAGAGTAGTTCCGAACTGCGGCGACGATCTAAAGATGCGTGCAGGACCGCCCTTGAAGAACGCCTTGAATCCCTCCTCCTTGTAGATTTTGCGTGCAGCGTCCATGAGGCCATTGTACACGGTCTCGCCCTTCTTTGCCTCGACCTGCAAGCGCGTCTTGATGACATCGGCGGGCGTGGTTAGGTATGCGGCGGGCATGCCGGCTATGGCACCGGCGAGGAGGAGGTCGACAATGCCCAGCTGGCGCTCGCCCTCATTGAAGATATCCTTTTTGATGTGCGAATAGCAAGGGAAATAAATGGCCGAGAAGGGCACATCGCGCAGGAGGCATGCGGAGGCGCCCTTGTACAGGCCAATGAGACCCAGCTCCTTGACAATGGTCACGGCACCACGGCGCGCGATGGGCGATGCAGAGGCAGGACCCAAGCCCGAAGCTTCCTTGAGGATCTCGCCTTGGACCTGCAGACGGATCTTGACAATCTCGAGTGGGTTGGTAAAGACCACCTGCGAGGCGCCTGCTATGCCACCAGCGAAAAGCTCGCCAGCAAACTTGATTTTGCCCGACTCCTTGTCCGTGAGGCGTGCGCGTACAAAGTCATTCACCGTCAGCTTGATTGCCTTCTCGGGAGCAACACCGACGAGTTGGGGGCCAAGGCCACGGTACAGGCCCAGGATACCCTCGTTGCGGATAACCTTGCGGAAGCAGTCAATGCTGTTCTTGTACATCATCTCGCCCACAACGGCCACACGCTGGTTCTGCATGCGGGTCTTGACAAGATCAATTGGGTACACAACAGTGGCACCAATGCCGCCAGCCACAGCACCGATGGCAAAGTTGTATGCCTGGAATAGCGCCTCCTTGAGGAGCGGCCGCGAGCCCTGCTGCTTCTTAGGAGTCTCGGGCCGGCCGGACACATCTCCTTGCTTCTGGCGTGCAGCGGTGCCTACGGGGGCGAGGGATCTGTGGCAGGCATCCAACACGTCATGGATGCTGGCCAGAGTTGTGCTCTCGGCTGTGCTCTGGCCAGAAGCGAGTGTGAAGAGGACACTGACCTCGAGGGGAGTGAGCAGAGACGAGGACTCGGCAAATGCCGACTGCGAGATGGCAGGCGAGGCATTGGGCGTGTTTCCACTCGCCTGTTTGCGAGCAGCCTCCTCAGCAGCTCTCTGAATCTTCGCTGGGTCGCTCAGCAAGCTGATAAGGGCGAGGAACGTCGGGTACCCGATGCGCGGGCTCTCGGCAGACTGCGCCAGCAATGCCAGATTCTGTGTGAGCTTGCTAGTATGCTCCAGAGGGGCGAACTCGCACGCAGTAGCGAACAGCTGGTCAACGGGGATGAATCCCGTAGCCTGAGTGTCGATGCTAGCGAATGCATGGCGGATGCGATCGGCACGGGCCGAGTCGATCAGCTGTGCGAATTCGGCGTAAGTGACCTGCGGCTGGGACTTTAGGTAGTTGGCCACCATCTGGTCGGCCATGAGGCTTTTCAGGGCCGCGGATTCGACGGATCCGCCCTTGGCCACGGCACGGAAGGGCAAGGTGTACGCGGCGTCGTGCTGCCTAAGCAAACGCTGGAACTGGATGAAGTCGTCTTGGGTCAGGCGGCCGCGGCTCTCCCGGTCGGCAATGGCAAAGAAGGAGGCGTAAGGCAGCTTCTGGCTCTCGGTCAGCGCAGCAGCGGGGGTGATTGCGGCAGCAAAGGCGTCGGGGGCCATGTACTTCACTCCATCCGCTGCAGCTACTGCATGTGTGTCAAAAATCTCCGAGAGGTGCGCAAGGTCGGCGGGAGAAAGCGCCTGCTGCTGCTGAGGTCTGCTCACGGCCATCTTCTATATGTGCGCTCGTGTATACCTAACCAATGCGAGCGGCGATGGAGACAAGAAGGGAGCAGGATGGCCACAGAGGGGCAAAGGTGAATGATTGGCTCATCAGCAAAGTAAATTCCCGTTATCTTCCGGAGCTGCATGCGCTATAAAAATTTTTATTGCTCCGAAGCCTTTCCATAAACCAGACACCATCCGCACGAAAGAGTGGGTGGGCTGCCTGGGGCAAGATAGACTTTGCTGGCCCAATGCTCCACCAAAAAAGCGCTGTCTCCGCAACTCAAGGCCACGGGCGCATAACGCATGAAATGGGCTCTCTCCACAAGGGCCAGCAGCCTAGTACCGCAACACACGCAGAGGCCGCCAAGAGTGCCTTGTACCGCTCTGGTGGATGGCCGCTTGCTAAGCCAGAGTGAAGGCAGCTATCGCGTTTACCTTTTTCAGAACGCTGCTGCTGCTGCTGCTGCTGCTGTAACTGGGAGATAGCTGAACCCAAATGACTCCTAAATACAAGAGAATGGAGAAGAGAGCGTGGAAAACCGATAAGGAGGCGGTCGAGGAAGAAGCCAAGCTGTCTATTCGCGTAAGCAGAGGCAGAAAAAGCAGCACACAAAGGAAGCCCAGAAAAGAAGGAAGGATAGCAGTTGAGTGCAAGGAAACAGAAGGAACGAACCCGCCGGGCCTATGCGCTTTTTGTAGTAGTCCCAACCACACAAGGTGTCTGCAATGTTGGGTGCGTGGCTGTGGATTGAATTGATCAGCGAGGTTGCTGCTTGTTTTCCCGCCCTGGCTCCCTGCCTTCGCTGGCCGGAGCATGGCGAAGCAGTGTTTCAAGCCGGCCTTCAGAAGCTTCACGCTGAACGAACTGCTTTTTGGAGCCCATCGCAGCTAATCACAGAGCTGCTATTGCTTGGCCCTCCACCACAGCCCTCTCTGGAGGAAAGGGGAAACGAAAATCGCAACTTCTGGCGCATCTTTCTGCTGGGCCTCGCAGCCTTAACAAAAGGGGAATTGCGGTGCACCCCGAAATCCCGCCTATTTCGGTGTGAGTCAGTAGCCATCTCTCCCTGCCCCTCTGCGTTTTCTGTGCCTGGCTGCAGCATTCGAACACCACACATGCCGGACGTGAAGGCAGAGGCGTCTTTGGCTTTCTTCTACATGCTCGCTGCCAAAGCGCCATGCTGCAGCAGGCAAAACGCACCGATAAAGGACAGCGGGAACCTCCCGCCCCTGCCAGCCTCTTAATCACATGCAGCGAAACCCTCTTTGCCTATCTCTCTTGTCTCTGGCTGGATTGGGAAGGAGGACCCAGGAGATGAGCACAAAGGCGCAACCACTTCCCGTCCTGCCGTACGTGGATGCGGATAATTTCCCCATGGTCGCTGGAGACGAGGAGGCGCTCGTCGTAGCAGCCGGCACTGCCTTTTCCAAGTGTCCAGAGCACCAAGGTTGCTGCCAGCGTGTCAAGAGACACTCCAAAGCCCCGTTCCTTTCTGACATCTGAAACCAGCATGCAAGATCAGATCAGATCAGATCAATGGCTAGGTCGCAGTCTGGGGCAAATAGCGCCGGTGGAGAGAGCAGGCTGGCCAAGGTGTGCTGCGAATAGCCTTCTGCTCACTATCGAATGCCCGCCTGCCAGCCTGGAGCACACAGGACATTCCGTGTGAGCCAAATGCTGAGCTACGCTGGACACGCATGCGCCTGCTAAGGCATCCATTGTCAGATACACGCACAAAAGACAGCTGGCGCCACCAGCTAAAAGGATCTAGACAAGCCTGGCCCGATCAATAGACATCACGAACTCGGCAGAACGCGAATCATTGCGTAGAATTCAGAGGGGTAGAAAAAAGATAGCAGAGGCAATTTCAACCCCCGCCTCAGAGGCACACAGCGCCCTTACAGCTCAGCCCGAACACTGCCTGCCTCAGCTTGTAGGGGCAAGATATTTTGAGCAGGATTGCGCCCGGATTTGCAATGTGCTTTGTTTTTTTTCCTTCTGTGTTTCCTCGAATGCGCCCAACTGGATGACAGCCTTCAGGCGCACACCCTCTTCGAGAGCGAAAGAGCTGTGCATGCAGCATTCATATTAGCACGGGAGCCCGCTTTGGCAGAGGTGCAGTGCCTCACGCAGAGAATTGGGTGGGCTTTTCGCTTTACCAAACTATTAGTGCTTTTAATTTTCTCTTTCCTTTCCTCTCGCTATTCACAGTTATTAGTGCACTCGACAATAATTTCTCCCTACTGCATTATCTTCTCTATTTTATACTTGCGTTCTGTGCGTAAAGGTAACTACAGCCAATATTGCAACGGCTTTAGCCGCATGCAGCCTGGTCCCAGGAGCACGCACTTGAAGCCCGCACCTTCTGGCCTTGTGCGACAGGTATAGAGAGGAAGATAAAAATAAACCGCCGCCATCCTTGCCAAGCACAAGGCGGGTTGTTTGTAAGCAAGAAAAATTAGCAGGCCCTCCCTGTCTACTGCTTTTATCTTGACCTTTGCCCCTCGCTCACGTGCTCTTCTCCTCAGGTTGCCTCTGAGCCTTTTTGTTTCCACTGCTCTTGTTTGTTTATACTTATTTCTTGCACTGCCCTTCAGCCCACCACCTTTTTATTTACCATCTGCTATCGATATCGCCTGGGCACCTGTGCACCAAATTCGCTTGAGAACATACACCCCCCCTAGCTTTTGGCAGCCAACCCTGTTGTCAGAATGGTAAACAACCGAAGCAAGCATGCGCTCGACTACCACATGCAATGCCTCCGCAAGCATCTCCACTAACTCCCGGTTTCCTTGAGTTTTTAATTGTATTTGAGGTAGACTGACACATCGCCTCCAGACGTTAAGCCAAGAGCAGCAGCACCGGCAAAGGAAAAGACACTTACAACGGCGAGTTCTTTCACATCGCTCCCTCTTGGCACCGCCGCGTCCACCCCTACAGCTGACGATAGTTCGCTGCGCCGCACAAACAGCACGCAGACAAGCAGCAGCGTGAGCACGCCAAAGACACCACTCGCCAATAGCCATAGACAACCAGGGCGCAGGTTCGACCGTACACCAACCAGCAACTCTCGGCGCCAGAGAGGAGGAGTAGCAAAGAATAGCGCTACGCCTGTTGTTTCTGTAAATACCGATCGCCATACCACATTAGCAGCTATAAACACCAGCGCTGGGTCCCCTCCCACTACGCCCACGAAACTGTCTGCTGTGAACCAGCCAAAGTTCACTTTTCGATCGTCGCCTACAGAACCGCACTTTCCCAAATTACAACAGCAGCAGCAGCAGCAGCAGCAGCAGCCGTTGCCCCCGCGCTTGGAGTTTGTAGGCGCTGCACTGTTGCCTACCTTGTCGAGACGTGCCACTATTAGCGAGCAAAAGTCTAATTCGCTGCGTAGCACATCGATTAGGAGAAGAGACCCGGGTTACAGAGCGATGCTTGGTGACAGTGGTTCTATAAGCCGGCCAGACAGTGGCCGTGACGTTGCTATGGAGCCTTCATCAAGGCTCAGTAATAGCGCCATCACCATACATAGCCAGAAACAGAACAAGCAGCCGCAGGTGGTTGGGCGGAAGAGCACACTATCAAGGCCCCAACAACAGCAACAGGACAAAGAAGAGGGCCAGCTGCATAGCGCGGATAGACTATCCATGGCATCATCGTCACAAGCTGCACTGACGCCTATTTCAAGATGCAGCTATGAGATTCCCAACGATAACGAAAACGACGGCTTATACGCGACCGAGTTTTGGCTCAACGCACTGGTTCCTAAACCACACACGAATTTCTTTGGCTACGAGTCATCGATCGGCCCCATCTGCATATCCATTAGCACGAGGGAATCTCACGAGTGCTACAAGGCACTGGTAAGAACACCGTTCAAGTTCGGTGTCGTGTATGTGCCCACTATGGTCATTGACGAGCCGATATTTGGCACGGATCTAGATCGCCTTTCGAATCCGACGCCGCAGAAGATACTACTGTACCATGCACTGCGCTTGTATTTCCAGCAGGCCGATGATGAAAGGCGTGGCTACTTGCTCACGGCCTTGCGCAACCAGAGGCTGTCGGCGGAGAACGCCAGTAGGGTGGAAAGCACTACGGTTATGCAGTCGGCCGACACACTGTGGGGTCGCGCAATGACCGGCACGGTGGCTAGCACGCCGTCGTCGTCGTTTGGCAATAGCGAGGCTGCGGTAGATAAGCAGCCGGGCAAGAAGCGCGGGTTGCAGAGGTCGAACACCAGGCGGTCGATTGAACTCCGGCGAGCGGAAATCAGCGATTTTATGGATACCCTGTTCAAGAGCGATGGGGGCACCAGTGCCCTGCCTGACAACTTGTCGCCTTCCTTGCACTCTGCGATACTGGACGACGACGACGACGACGACGACGGTAGTGGCGGTGGCGATGGTTATAATAGCGGGGCACAGCCGACAGCCACTGGGGCGGCGTCAGCAGCAGAGAACGCGGCCTTGTTGGCAGAGATATACACCTTTTTGGCAGCTGAGCGGGAAGCGAGGGATCTTGCAGTGGCTACGGAAAGTTTGACAGAGATTCGCGATGACCACTTGAAACCCCTGCTGCGCAACTTGGAGCCAAAGCTGTATCGCCGCCGATTGCGTATCGATTTCGTTGTGGTGGGCGCCGAGGACCATTCGCAGTTGGTCGATATGGCTTCACCGCACCGCCGCTTCTTGCGCACACTGGAGCGCGCCAGTGCCAGGATGCGTGGCGACCCTGGAGCAGCAGCTGAATCTCCCCGGCCCGGCGAGAACTCGTCGCCGGAGAGGCCCACGAAGGGATCACTCAAGGACCTTCAGAACAGCGGCAGAATGAGTGCCAAGCGGTCGCAGAGGCGCGGCGGACGACAGAAGACCCGTGAAGAGTTGGAGACCAAGCGCAACAATGTTATCCAGGAGCTGATTGCCACTGAGCGCAGCTATGTGGAGAAGCTGAGGGCGCTCATCGACATCTATGCGGTTCCACTGAGGTCGGCTGCACGGTCGGCAAATAACTCGCTGATTCCGGCGTATGACGCACATGTCATCTTTGGCAACATTGAGCGTGTCAGCGAGGTTAACGAAAGGTTCTTGGGTGACCTGGAGGCATGGCAGAAAGGGGAGATGGACCCCAAAGAAACCATTGGCTCTTTGTGTCGCGACCACTTTGTCGATTTCCATGTATATAAGCGGTACATCAACGGGTACCAGCATGCGCTTGAGTCGTCGCGGGAACTGGAGGCTAAGAACCCTCTGTATGCCGCGTTTTTGCAGAAGGCCCGTGAACGCGAGGAATGCAAGAAACTGGGCATCAGCGACTTGCTCATCATGCCGGTGCAGAGAATCCCACGGTACACGCTCCTGTTGACGGATTTGCTGAAGGTAACGCCGGAGGATGACCCGGATGCGCAGCGCATACAGCTGGCACTCGAGAGGGTTAATGAGATCGGACAGCTGGCTGGTAACCGGATTGCAGAGTCTGTGGCCGAGCTGCACCACATTCATACCACCATTGAAGGGTGTCCGCCAAATCTCATTAGTGCATCGAGGGCGTTTATTGGTGCTGTGGATGCATCCGAGATTGACCTGGCTACTGGATCGCCGAAGAAACCCATGTGTCTGCTGGTGTTCTCCGACCTGCTGATGGTCGTCGAGAGGTACTGGCCTCCCAAAGACCATGGTGGTATCCGTGTCACCGGAAAGGCGTCTTCGCGCCAGGCGTGTCCTATCCACGCAACATCGGGCACCGAGTCTGCAAAAGCCTCTAGTGGCACGCAGTCTGCTACAGGCGCAGGCAGCTCGGGACCAACGGCGGCCTCCCCATCTGCACCCGTGCCAACAGCATTAAAGTCATCAGCATCGGCGCCACTGGCACCATCGACGCCGACCTCTACTGCTGCTTCTACCAGCCACCAGGCAAAGCAGCTTACTTGCACTTGTAGTTTTAGTTACACATCGAGCTCGTCGGCCGCCAATGCGTTCTTGTCGACCACAGCTGGCGGCTCTGCTAATGGGCGGAAGAAGTGGGGGCGGTTTGCGGGTTGGATCGATATAAGCAGGATTAGCATCCTGGAGAAGAGCGCAAACCCCGGATCGCGGTCGTTTTACTTGCACAGGTACCCATTGCCTGCCGACGACGTACAGCCTTCAGCGGCAGACTCGAGCTCGTCGAGAAGACAGCGGGCGGCTACGGCGACGCCCTCCACATCCGGCAGCACGAAGAACGTCGTGTCTTCTGCATCGCCCGCTGTGTCTTTGGACTCGTCGCCTGTTCCGGTGGCTGATGTGTTGGCGAAGACGCGAGGTGGTGTTGGGCAGATGACGAGCGAGCTGCTGCATCAGGAGTTTTCCCGCATTTTGTACCCGAGTGAGACCACCTACGAGTCTTACGGCGACCATGGGTACTGGTACCCGCAGTCGCTGCACGAGTTTGAGACGGACCATCCCCTGTCGCGCGATGCGTTCTTTGAGTTCTTGAATACCGCCTGGGACCGGTCCGTGGCCAGGTGCTTCGAGTCCACGGCAGCATCCAACCTTAGTCGTCATGGAAGCAACTCAGGGAGCGGCAACAGCTCAAGCAGCTCGCATACGCGTGTGGAGCAGACGCATGGAGCTGCGAGGGCTGGCGACGACGGTGCGGCGCCCTGGTTGAGCCTTGGCCACCCGGAGCTGGACCGCGTCGATGTCGGCGGACAATCGTGGACGGTGCGGATTTGGGACTCGGTGGACTATGCGCGCTCGCGGCATAACTGCCCCGGCGCCTTGATGGCGGACCTGACGGTGGTGTGGGACTACCAGCAGGCGGAGTCGCCTAACCCTCTAACGGCACTGAACAATAGCGCCAGCGCAGGCGCCGATTCAAGCGATGGCCTATACTATCCGTTCCAGGCGTGCAGAGTGGTGGATTTCGGCGACGACTGTTTCCATGTCACATCAACAGTCCTCCCGCTGGATAGCCAACACACAATGATGCCCCTGGATACCTATGCAGAGCTTATGGAGGACAAGGAGATGGCGGACAACTGGCCAGCTTTGTGCCGTCTTGTCGAGCAGGCCATCATCATGTACCAATACGTGCTGCTGGCATACCCAGAGCACCGAAGAGTGCAGCAGTGCTATAATCGCAGTATCCTGGCGTCTCTGTTTGGACAGAATGCTCTGGGCAGCTCGTCTGCGGTTAAGGCGGAGACGGTCTCGGCGGCGCCACGGAAGCTCTTTTCGCGCGCCAGGCATCTGTTCTCGTCGGGCAAGACTCGTGGAACCGGCACTGGTGCGCATAAGGATTCAATGGACACATCGAGCCTGTTCTCATCGGCGTATAGCAATGCTATGCCGGTGGAGACCGTGGGACCGGCAGCTGGGTCTTCGTCGCCGTATAACCATTCGACTATATCGGCCCCGCTTACAGTGCTTGGACGGTACAAGCTCAAAACTAAGAGCTCGACTATGGTGACTTCGCGCCGGGTGCACAATGCGCAGCATGGACCACAGCAGCAGCAGCAGCAGGTGCAGACGCCTCCTACCGCGTCGACTCCGTCGCGGCCTGCTACCGCCAATTCCGCTTCGTATGGAATGGGCCAGCTTAAGCCACCCACACTTGGTCAATCGTCCACCACAATTGGCTCCAATAAGGGATTTGTGTTCAGTGCTGGTACAGGTCATATGAAGACAGCATCAGTGTCGGATGGACAGAAGACGATGAAGAAACCGGATCTGTTCACCCAAAGTACTACGGACCTCACTCGCGGTACCAGAGGTGTTGCGCATACTATTGACGACTTCTCGGGGCTATCGCCCGTCCATAGCAGTACACCACAGGGCCCAAGGGACCGTGCGCAGACGAGCAGAGAGCTGAGGAGTCGGCGCGGATCTAATGCATCGTCGACCAATTTGTCGCCGTTGAATCGCCTATCGCGTGTGTTTACGTCCCCGCAGCCCAAGACATCGACGGGTTCTATTAGGTCCATGGGCTCGTTGCCAATAAGCCGCAGCGGATCTGCCTCTTCGCTGGTCAAGCTTGGACAGCAGGCAGAAGCCAAGTCGACTGGTACTTCGATCAGGGGCGAGAGCGATGCGTTTATTAAGCGCAGATCCATGTCGGTTGTCTCTGCGCGGAGCATTGCCAATGTCTCGGGCACTGGTAGTATCCAGGACTCGATTGCGGCTAGACTTAATCATGCAGAAAGTGCTTCTGGTAGTGCTGCTTCAGCATCGCCACCTGTGGGCGGCAGCCGCAGGAGGCCTCGTGAGGACGATGACTCGGTCTTTTCTCTCCAGCTGAACTTGTCGGGGCATTCGGAGGGCCTTGATATTCCAGACGACTTGAGGCTGGAGTTTGACGCCGCTTTGGATGGTGCTGGCACTACGCCGCCACAGTCAGCACGTGGTCTGGCGCTGGGGATTCCACCGCTAGAGGGCTCCTTTAGTGGCCCTGATAACTCAAAGAGCGAGGACCAGAGTACCACAAACACCATTGCATCGGCGCCTGAGGGTGGGACCAGTGCGAGAGGTACGTGGGAAGTCAAGTCGCCGGTGTTTGCGCTGCCCGAGCTGAGATCGCATAATAGTTTGGAGTCGAATTCCAGCTCGCATTCGCCGCCAAGTATGAGCAGCGCACCTTTATCTGGAAACAGCCAAGCTAGTGGTCGTAGCCTGAGTCGCCGTAGAGGCGTCTATGGGATTCCGCTGCAGAACATTACGATAGCGCCACCTCCCGTTCCACCCAAAGACGCGAGGTCGCCTACAAGGATCATGGTGTCCGAGGCTGATATCCTCTTGGATATTGCGCGTGAGCTTGGGAAAGATGACCCGTGTGACCCGCCGGTGCCTGATAGCCCGTTCTATGTCGATGATATGGATGTTGCGCGCCACCTTGGCCGCCTGTCCGTCGTGCACCGGTCGCCCACTTCGCCGCCCATCTCGCCCTTCGATCCGATTTCGCCGACTACCAGAGACCATAGACCGCTTCCGCCGATCCCGCCACATACCAAATCCCTCAACTACGGATCGGAAAAAGCACTGCCGCCGATCAGCAGCATGCCGCGGACACACTCCACGGCACATAGTAGCAGGTATGAGCAGCACGCTGCTAATGCTAATAGCGGCCCGAACCAGATGCAG